>NQII01000004.1:2059057-2156274 GCA_002778355.1 Clitarchus hookeri | reverse complement strand
AACGAGCAGAAAGTGGCACGGAAGTTCGGTACTGCCACTCCGGGATGCGCAGATAGCCAGTCAAGACATTAAGGGGTTCGCCAAATCCGGACGCGAGTTAATCCGCCAGTTTACTGCAGAAGCCAGCCAGTTCCAGTCAGTTGCAACGCACCGAGGAAGGGAGGGTCGAGTGGTGANATCCGCCAGTTTACTGCAGAAGCCAGCCAGTTCCAGTCAGTTGCAACGCACCGAGGAAGGGAGGGTCGAGTGGTGATCTTCACCGTGAAGGCCACGTCGAGCTAGTGGGAGTGTCCAGCCGGGACGTGGCAGGGCAGAGAACAGGCCGTTACTGCCCTACATCGAGAGCGGGAGCGAGGGACGAGTCCTACCGTAGGGCGTCCGCTCAAGGAGAAGCAAGCAGCGTGCAACAGACCTAGAACAGAGGCCGTCAAACGGGACGTACGGCGGGAAGCATCCGAGAAAACCCGGGCAGTCAGCGGACGGGCGTCGAGGAGCGCGGAGCGGGTCGCCAACGACGGGCAGCCGACGAGAGTCCGAAGGCGCGGAGCGATTCCGGAAGAGCCAGCCGACATCAGACGCAGAGTCCTGCCAGTTCCAGTTCACCAGATCTCAACTGCAGGACCAGCTACCAGCACAACAGGACAGATAAGTACAAAGAGCACTACCCCCCTACACCCCCCCTTTGTATAAACGGGAAGGAGTTGTCTCTAGAGCTCGTGAGTGAATTATAACTTGTTCAAGGAATAATAAAACTAGATTGTTTTTTTGAACTCCAATCGCCCTGTGTTTACTTCAGTAGTAAATTGGTCCTTTAGACAACAGTGTCAATCACCTTTCTCCAAAACCACAGCTCTGGGAGTTCTCAAGTTTAAACCCTTCATGCCATCATTTTCGAGAAATCAGTGCATAACGAATTGTAACATTAACAGTGTTATATCGTAATGCATTAATTTAAAAAAAAAAACTATTGCATAGAGCGTAAAAACATAATACGGCTTTTTCATTTACCATATACGGTAGATTCCAAACAAAAAATTTGTTCTTTGCAGCGCCTGATCATAATCGTAAATAAAGCCATATCGCACTGGGAAAATCTGCCTGACCCCGCCTCCTCTCAACTAGTCTTTCATCGGCTGTTAGTAAAGAGCATGGTTCCTATATTCCTTTCACGGTTACTTCCAACATTTCTGAACCCCTGCTGAAGTTCTACTTCTAGAATATTTCTCTGCCTCACGCAAACAAAGCTTGACCAAGAATATAAAATCGCATTCGTGCGCACTCAGCGTCATACTATTTTGCACGAGAACTATTTCTTACTAGGCATTACCAACACACCTTTTTTTTTCTCTCCTTGTTTTTACTCATAATAATTACAAATGAAATATTGTAATTGATGGATAGAATATTAATGAAAGTTGAATTTAACCAAAAGTAAGGTACTTTTATATTAAGATAAGTACAAAACGCCAGAAAAAACGTGAGATATTTAGAAAACAACCAAACACGTCATTCATGGTGTGATTTTCAAAAGTTTGAAGAAACCGTGAATAGACTATATCTATCTTTCTCCTGTGGAATTTTCTAATAATTCATGTAACAATTGTGAATTATTTTCTGCCAGGAGAGTTTTTACGGTGTGTATGCCGGTTTCCGCCCCTGTCTTCTTAGTTACAGCAGGTAGTCAGAGTCTTGGACGCAATCGCAGCCATTGCTGTCCAATCCTTCTCTGCCGCGATGCATGCCTCCTTGCGTAACTTTCCCTCGTGGGCGTATGGGGCTCAGCCCTGCGACGCACTTAGTTCCTGCCCCTACCTCGGACGCACAATTAACACTTCTAACTAGGGTAGGTTAGGAAACAAAAAAAGGCTGTCAGTCTGCAGTCAGCCACGGAGACGAGAAGAAGCTACCCTTGCCGCAGCGCTATCGTGCACGTCCACCGAATCCGGAATTACAACCACCAGGTTATGGCCACAGAAGGTGGGCGTGCTGTTATAGAGAACCTCGTGAACATTAAGACCTGATAGAAGCGTGCTGCTAAAATAAAGCATTATCCCTCCGCGCGTTATAATAAACGTACTTATATAACAATGTTAGAAATAATATTTACCTATGCATATAACAGTTTTATATTTATGTATCGTGCACTTTGCCGATTATAAATCTAACTAACTCGCAATCTGAAATACTAATCTGTGACATGAATGGCTTGAAGCCATACGCCCAGCAAGCCGTGATAACTGCCACTTAAACTCTTCGCGTTCATTCATCTGGCTGGATTGTCACGTGCATCCTACTGTACGCGCACGCACACGCGAACACACACACACACACACAACTGAGAAGAAAACATTGTTCTAGACATAAAATAGCGACCACTATGTGATGATTTGTAGGCCCCGTCTAAATATTAACACCGACGGTAATACCATAGATGACTGTCGCATTCTTGTCCGTGATTGTATTTGCTACTGCACGTATGGTTGCTACAGCAGAGCACAGAACGACTTCGACAGTAGTTGGACTGTTCCCGCAACAGTCAGTATCGCAATGACCTAGCACAATACGGCGTTGTCGCTGCCCTCGAACCCGATTACAGAACTGATGAGTGCGAGGCTACGTGGCAACACGCACGGACAAGGACTACGCCGCACGTGGCTGGCGAAGGGGCGACGTAGTTGGCAATTCCTGTCTCTCATTCAAGGTTTATTGTACTCATGTTGGCAAGAAACCCAGATTTATTATGGCTGAAGACCTGAAAAATTCGCGAGTTCAACGACCTGCAGGCTAGACTGCACAGTTGTAAGTACAAATATGCCGATATTAACTGCACATTGGTTGTCTGCTGTCACAGTGGAAGGCGAAGATTGGGCCGGCATTCTTCAAGAGGTGTCAAACACCGTGTGGACCAATGGCTAAGGTTATTTAAACACAGGTGTTTTGAATTCTAGCTTGTCTCAAAATGAATTGGTGAATTCTACTTATAGAACATCAAAAATTTCCGCCGCAAGATGCGCTGGTGTTCCAAAGTGTCACTTCAAACTGGCAGTAAATGGAGAAATTATATATATATGTATGTGTGTGTGTGTGTGTGTGTGTGAAAGTTGGTGTTTTGTTCGAATTGTGACATAAACTTGCCCCGGCCATAACTTCAGATATTAACTTTATTTCGTAACTGTTATTTACGCCCTTCAAAGGCATTTACAAGAACAAACACTAAAAAATACAACTGTGTTTGTAAACGAGCATTCATAAGCAAGCTTATTTCAATGGGAAAACTTTGCGAATTTAAGTTCTAAATAAATGCAGGCTGCCGTCAGAGATAACTTTGTACTTTTCTCCTTCCCCTTACAGAAACCGCATAGGATAGCCCTGAAATGTATATTTATATCTAATTTCCAATTCTATTTTACGATTAATTTATGATATTTAATTGAAATAATCGCGTAGGACTACGTTTTGTTAAATCCAATTTGCGACAGAATATTTAACAATACGTGAATATATTTAGATATATTAACACTCCAGCGGGAAGGACAAAGTTTATTCTTTACGTGGGGTCTAAAACAATACAACTTAAAACAATACAACTCGGAAAATTTGGAACAACTACAGTTAGTTTATGAAAATTGCAACTATCCTATTTACTTATATAAAAAACGGAGAAATCCGTACACGCGCGACACCAGTGTTTAGTTATCCAACTAAAATCATTGAGCTTCCCAACCTGAGTATAATATATTACTCTGATTAAGGTTTATTCTACTCAGGTTAAGAACAAAACGTGATTTCTTGTGGGAGAGTTTGGCGTGGGAGAGATTTCCGCCGCTAGGTGCGCAGTGTTCCAAAGTGGTCACATATAGTTAAAAATTTAAGCTACTTGAATAATAAAAGAGAATTATTTTACTTAGATACGTATTTATTTTATATTTTATTTTTATTACTGCAATTGTTTTGTTTTTTTTAACGTAGAAAATAGAGAAAAACCGCTACACATGCGACACTAGTGCTTACGTAGTGGCGAAACATTTTAGTTGCCAAACTAAAAGCATTGAGTTTCCCAACCTGAGTATAATAAATCTTACTATGATTAAGGTTACTTCTACTTCAGGTTAGGAAGATCAATGTTAAAAGTTTGGCAACCAAATTTTTTCGCCACTAGGTAAGCACTAGTATGACATGTGTACCAGATTTTCCCTATTTTCTACGTTAGAAAACAGGATATTTGCAATAATCATAAATCGAATGTAAAATAACTTCGTAACTAAGTAAAATCTTTCTTTTCTATTATTCACGTAGCTTAAAATGTTAGGTAAAATATACCTTTTGGAACACTGCGCACCTAGCTGCGGAAATTCTCCCTATGCCAAACTCTCCCATAAGAAATCACGTTTTGTTATTATCCTGAGTAGAAAGACCCTACTTTTATACATAAAGTACCATATACTTTGTATCAGATACAGTTCTTTATCAGTAACAGTTTGGAGCAGGTACAGAAAATAGCTGTAAGCATGGAGGTAGAAATAAAAGGAGATGTCATGCTATGACGTCATTGAAGCTGCATTTTCGTCCATCGCCATTGTGTGGTACCAAAAACAATTAAAGCGTCGAGGCAGGTTTTTTATTTAAGGCATGTAAAATGTGGAGGCATTTAAACAAATAATAACTAATGAAGCTAAACTTTCAGGCTAAGTAACAACATGCTCTGATATAATAGTTTCAATTTATTGTTGACAGGTTGTGTTTCCAATGTTTTTGGCGTAACAACATGGCGGACAGACTTCATCATTTTAACGGGGGTGCGTCATTTGCCCTAAAGACGTTTGCTCAAAAACCTTTTTCTCGCATAACTCACACAAACAGGCACATGCCCTACACTTCGTTTGCCCTAAAGGCATTTACCCTAAAAAAAACGTTACCCCTAAAGACGCTTACCCTAAAATATTTTTCTTGCACAAGCGTTTGTCCTACAGGCATATGCCATACAGGCGTTTGCCCTAAAGGCGTTTGCCCTAAAAAGTTCCGTTCTATTTTTCAGGTTCAGCTCCGGCATTTACCCTAACGGCGTTTTCCCTAAAGTAGTTTGCCCTAAAAGTTTGTCTCCTCTCACAATTACTATTAATTAACGTAGACAGGCGTTTGACCGACACACCGTTGGCTTAAAGTCGTTTGCCCTAAAATATTTTTCTCTCCAGCCGGCATTTGCCCCAAAGTCGTTTGCGCTAAAGGCGCTTGACCTAAACTTTAGGGCAAACTATATGCACGCCCATTTGACGATGCAAATCCGCGGTGAGGGCCGATCCTCGGCTGCAAGGACCCATCTGTGGAGGAGGTCCGTTGCGCACGGGACGAGAGACAGCGGGCGCCGCTGGCTGTGGTGTCATGGCGTGTAGCACACGCCGAGGCAGCTGCGGCTTGCAGGCCACGCCTCCTCGCGCATTTCCGCCATGACGAACTTCCTGCCTCACCTTCAGTGCACGGCGCCGTGCCCTTAGTGCTCGTAGAGGCGCCGCAACCTCCGCCCTGGTTGCGCGTCACCTGGCCCCCGCACGATCCCCGCACAAGTGGCGTTCCGTTAAGGGTGTTGCACAGCAAAAAAAAAAAAAAAATTAATTGTATTTGTAACAAAAATTTCTTAACTCGTACGCATTTTATGTAATGGCATTATCTTAGAATTAAAAAAATTGTACATTTTATATTTTTTTAGATGATTTGGTGTCACGTGCAAAATTCTTCTGTCTTGTTGCAGCAGTAATAACAAATACTAACTAAGTTGTACAGTTGGAAAAATTTACAACATAAACTAATCCCACGGGCTACTGTGTGACACATATGTAATCACCAAATAACAAGCCATATATATGAAAAACAATTTTAGATACTATTTTTTTTTTTTTGCATTTTTTAAACTTTTTTTTTTATGTTTGAACTGTTATTTGGTGATTTCATATACGTCAATCAGTAGCCCACGGCATTAGTTTATGTTGTAAATTTTTTCATTTGTACAACTTAGTTGGTATTTGTTATTACGGTTGCAAAAAAAAACAGAAGAAGTTTGTATTTGTCATTAAATCATTCAAAAAGTATAAAGCGTAAACATGTTTTATTCGAAGATCATGTCATCACACACAATGCGTACGGGTAGAACATTGTTAGGTACAATTCTAAAATAATTAATTATTTGGGGTCCGACACCTTTAAGGCATCCGCCTACCTAGAGCTTCTGTACGCTTCTGAAGCCGAGAAACGCGGGAGCGATAAGGGCGACACTGCCACGCGCATCAAGTGCGCCATCGCCGCTAAGCTCAAGGCTCTGAAATGGCGTGCAGTGTTCTCGTCGCACTGCGTGTAGCTATGGGACTTTCAGCTGTGACCCTAATATTTTATCGACAAAACATCTGCAGGAAGGTTCAATGCAGGGCTCTTGAGTTTTTTTTTTTTTTTTTTGTGTATCTGATGCTGATATTTTGAGCTACAGCACTTTGAAAGGCCGTTTTTAGTAGTTTTGGAGTACTCTGAAATGCCGTTTCTAACGTGCATGCCATTTTCAAAGTACTCAACAGCCCTCGACTGAATTGTGTGTTCTTTTCGTAGATCGGGACATCGCTTAATAGTTTCGTAGAGAAACGAACTTTTCAAACACCCTGCAACGCTGTTTAAGCACCAGGTAGGCGGTGACCTTAAGAGTTAGTAGTCCAGGCAAATTTGCTGTACATTAATTTTTTGCGCGTCCACGACAGCAAATAAATATCACGGGAATACGACTTTTTGGCAGAAAATATAAAAACCTACTATATAAGCCCGTGCTGTTATGATTTTATCACATTAAACGTATTCTAATTGAAAATGCAATGAAAATGGTGAAAAAATTCGCAATTTTAAAATTTGTCTGCGCAGTTTTATTTAGAGGTAGGAGAAAAGTAGAACCACGCAGTCATAGTCTAACCTATGGGCCTTCATCGCGTGTAATAAAATCATAGTGTTACAACTATAATTTGCACAGGAAAGTGTAACGACGGAAGTAATGCACGACGGTTCAGCGTCTTACGCGTATAAGCGATGGGGCGTTGGGCGCGCATGTTATCGTTGCCCATATCAGTGTGACTCGTACGCTAAAAAAAAATATACATATCGCTGGCCCAAGTACCTACTTTTAACGCTCGGCCTCACCCCAATAGTGGATTACTGGTTTATAGCTGTTTTAAGTTGTTTAGGGACACTTATTTTGAAACTACAACTAAACCTCTCTAGAAATACACATTACGTTCCAAAAAATCATAGATTCGGAAATTTTGTCAAGTAACTATAACGTAATTAGTCTAGCATCAGTAGAATACTTTAGTATGTTTGGGGACAAGGGCGTCTGGGGTAGGAGCGTCGGAGCAGACCGCCGCCATCTTGAATTTCCTTTTTTTCCTCAAAATTTCCCTTTTTTCTACAAAATTTCCCCTTTTTCCTTCAGAAAAGCACCTAGCCTCTCACTTGCAAAAGCGAGTAGCAGAAGGGCACTTTTCGATCCATCGGAAGGATTTGGGAGGCTTACTTCTCAAGGGCAGAGCAGTGACGGCCATATTGGTTCTATAGGCATAGGTAGAGACCTGAAAAATTCGCGGATTCGTTTTGAGACAAACTAGAATTCAAAATACGTGTGTTTATATAACTTTAACCATTTGTGCACACGGTGTTTGACACCTCCTGGAGAACGCTGACCCAATCGCCGCCTTACACTGTGACAGCAACCAACCAATGTGCAGTTAATATCGGCATATTTGTACATAAGACTTTACATTCTAGCGTGCAGGTCATTGAACTCGCGAATTTTTCCGGTCTCTAGCCATAGGGTATGCCAAATAGATACACAGGGTCCAGGGTCCGGAGTCAGACCTAACCATCAGCCATCTTGGATCTGTCAGCCATTTTAACCGCCACGTTGGATGTTGGTGATCTTGACCTTTGACTTTGACCCTAGTGACCTTTTACCTTAAAAACCAAACATTCCCAAAAAATTCTCAAATATTTATAATAAATTATTACAAAATTTATTTTAAAAAATTATAAAATTAAAATTTTAAAGGCTTGGGCTTAGAGAGGACGGGGGACCAGAGCCAACGAGTCATCATGTCATCATGTCACCCAACCACCATATTGGATACACGTGACCTTGAACTTGACCCCATATACATGACCTTGAATGACTTTGAACTCAAAAATTGCGAAAATATATTTAAAACATCCAAAAAATGTTTTTAAAAAAATTATTATAAATAATATTTAAATTGTATTTAAAAACCTTCATTTTCAGAGCCCCACCCCCTTCCCAGCACGACGCCAACAGACTACTGAGCCTCGCCAATGTTTCGCATTGATTAATTAGTCAGATCCCCTCTACTCCCTCATTGGTTAATTAGTCGGCAGGCCACCACCCATACTCATTCCGTCGTATGCAAACATCTGGTTTTTTTTTTTTTTTTTGTAATTTGTTTTCATTTTAAACATCTATATGGTGCTAGTGTATTAATTAACGATTTCAATTCAGATTTATTTTAGTTGGTCATTTGTTTACACCGCTGTAGTTTGTCTCTTGTCTATACTCGACGCACCATCTTGGATTTCACATGTTTACTTTTTCATCGCATAGGTGACACTAGTGTATTAATTATCGATTTCACCGCCAGAGCAACTGTCGTCCTCTCTCACATGTGTACAACATGCCATATTGTTTTTTTTCTTCTTTTTTCTTCTTCTTTTTTTTTACAATGCGGGAGTTTTTCTGTCACCTTCGTTCTTCTGACATCTTGTTTTTTTCGTTTATCATCTGTTTGCATATCTGTAGGTAGTCATCTCTGATCCAGTTTTGAAGCATATGTGGAGCTAATGTATTATTTATCGATTTAGCCCCCAGGCGTTGCCCATCTTCGATTCTATTTTCAAAGTATAGGTAGCACTGACTAGTGTATTAATTTTCGATTTTGTCACCAAGCAAGCTATCGATTTAGCCACCAGGCTGCAACCATATGAGTTTATGTATTTGAAGTATATGTGGTGCTGTCTGCGACTACCATATCGGATTCTATTTTCATCACCTAAGTGGTGCTAATTTCTCGATTTAGCCACCAGGCGAGCCGTCAACATCACATTTCTTTCCTGCTCTGCCATGCGATGTTCACCACCTTAAATTTCGTTTTTCTTAGTTGCCTTCCTTTAATTTTCTATCATTCCTTATTGATTTTGTCACCAGGCCATCATATTAGATTTTATTCAAGCTCTGCCCTTCCATCTGAATTTAGTAGCATGCTGATTACTCGGTCCCCTCGAACCGACATATTGGGTTTCATTACTTCCGCAATATTTGAATTTGCCATATGGTCTTGACCTTTAACCTTCGAAATATTCCATTTAGTTCGTCATTTGTGTTTACTAGAAAAATAACTGTGCCGTATTAGAGCAACAACAGTCATGCAGAAATTTATGTAGGACCTCTCTTCGTCATATACTGCACTGAAGCAGGTCTGGCCAGGCCCGACTCAACCTTCGCACTTCCCTCCCTCCAAGTCTCATGGCCAAATTTCTACCACTTCAACAGTATGTTTTCATGTCTGTTGCATCCAAATTGCTTAAAATGTAGTATGATTGTAATTCATTCTTAGTTTATGTACAATTAATTTCAATATCATACCTTTATTACCATATCATTGATTGTGCACATCCAGTGATGGGCCTACACAGCATATATTGAAGTACTAACTTTCAAATCATTATATTTTGACATATAATTCCATTTTTTTTATCATGCCCACTTATGGTACCATCATTTAATGACAGATTTAAAAACCAAGGCTATCATATTCCCTATATCAGGGAAGTATACATGCTAGGGTAAGGTACAACACCAGCGAGAAATAAAACATTTTATTTATTGAAATAATATATATGTATGTGTAAATATATATATATATACATATACATACTTAAGACAACAATCATAGAAAAACCGAATCTCTATAGTTTCCATGCATTCATGTAATGTATTTACAGCAGCATGCTCACTTTTCACGTAGTGAATATAATCTGTTTATACGCAGCTCAAGATAGTCTACGCTAGCAAGCGTCCAACCAGAACCCTTGATCATATATTCTTCTTCTTCGCGACAAAGTTTTTCTTTAAAGGACTCCACAGCACCTGGAATGCTATCAACATTGTACAATGCTACATTCGCAGTCTTGAATGCTCGCCGACTAATGGATTAATTTAAAGGTACACTCCAGCCAAACATTATACTTTATGGGACCTTCTTCAACTTCTTCTGTTAATTGATTAATTATCCTTTGCTTAATGTGGTCAAACTATGTACATATGGTTTGTGTACCAACAAAGTTATTCCCAATCACATAATCTTTTAAAGTACCCTTGAATGCTGATTGTTTAATATAAAATCCATTCTATGCGGTTTCGCCAACAGCTAGTACAGATCGTTTCTTAGCTGCAGAAACTCTACCTTTACAGTTCTCCTTGTGTCTCTTTAGGTTATCACCGCGTTTGAACAGATGTTTGCACTTGTCACATCGTGGCATAGAACAGGAAGGGACCCCCCACACAAGTAGTTTTTTCATGCCTCCTCGCACTTTGGCTGTAGACAAATATCTTGTCATAGTAACAGCAACGAAGCCTTGACGAAGTTATCGATGGTGACACTGCAGTAGGTGATCAATCCGAAAAAGTCGATGCTGCAGCCGACGCCATGCCTAAAGAAGTCGATGGTGCTGTTGGCACCATGCCTGAAGAAGTCGATGGTGCTGTCGGCATCATGCCTGAAGAAGTCGATAGCGGCACTGCTGTAAGTGACCCATCCGAAGAAGTCGATGGCACTATCGGTGTCGTGAACGAATAAGTCGATAGCACTGCTGGTACCACTCCCGAAGAAGTCGATGACTTCGCCGGTACCATGTCCGAAGAAGTCGATGGCACTACCGTAGATCCCATTAGCTCTGGAATGTCCGAAGACATCGCAGATGCAGAATAATACTTTGACTCAGACGCGAAGCCGCAGAAGCTAGCCGATACGATCCACCTTTCACGTCAGCCGCTGTCAAACTAAGCCCCTCAGCTGACCCCCACCCTCCAAGTACTTATCATTTAACCCGTATGCAAGCCCTATGGCGTCATGTTGACATTGAATTATAATATTACACCAATAAGACATTGTGTGGATATCGACTAGCCAGTCACCGATTTGTCACTTTCAAAAGCCATGCTTAAGATCTACTTGTATGCACATTGTGCATCTTCCACGTTATGTAAAATTAACATTGGCATGGGCATCATCACTTTATTCATGCGTCGTTCAAGTGAAACTGTGAAGTTATTTGAAAAGCAAATACTTTACAAATCTGTTAATTTTTACACTTCGATGCATTAAAAAAACAGAAAGCGAAAGAAATAATTTAAGTTATCACAAATGGTTACCTAACACTTTTAATTCGACGTTAAGAGATGGAACTACTCTCTCACCATCGTTACGTACTCTACTCGACGCATTTCATCAATGCGCCCGTTAAAATACATGCAGATAGGTGCAATGACTTTTTTCTAAGGTTGATTGCAAGAGTGCTCACTTTATCGCCAACAGCCTTTACACACATACAAATTGACACATGCGCGCGCACCAACACACACACACATATATATACAGGGAGCGGCAGAAATAACTCCCGAATTTGCCACCGCCATGGGCTCGGTGCTAGAGGTGGTAGGCGGCCCGGGGTTGTGTCATAGTGCAGCACCACTGCTGCAATTTCAGTCGCCACCATGGCATGGAGTGGTGAACATCGTGCGTTCATCCTTGAAACCTACTTTAAAAATGGCGAGTCTGTAATCACAACGCAGAGATTATTTCGTACGTGCTTCGGAATAGGTTTGCACGGTGCAGTCCCTGACAGGAAAACCGTTCTATTGTGTGTTAAAAATTTTAGAGTCACAGGTTCGGCTTTAAAAAATGCACCGCCAGGTAGACCTCACAGCGCTCGAACTCCAATTACTCCAACAAGCAGTTACCAAATCTCCAAGACGTCCAGCCTGAAGGTACGCTGCCAGCTTGGGAATATCTGATCGTAGTGTGAGAAGAATTTTACACCAAGACCTCCACTTTCATCCGTACAAAATCATGGTTGTGCAGGAACTTAGTGAACGTGATTGGGCCAACAGTATTGCATCTTGACAGGCTATCCTGGAAAACTTTCCAACAGACGCAGTTGTGCTCTCAAGTGACGAACCACATTTTCATTTATCAGGATTCGTCAACAAACAGAATTTTCGATATTGGGCAGAAAATAATCCTCGGCAACTTCGTGAGCGACCTCTCCATAGCCAACGTGTCACTGTTTGGTGTGCTGTAGCAGACTTTGGAATAATAGGCCCATATTTTGTTGAGGAGTAAGGACGAACAGTTACAGTAACGTCACATCGTTACATAGAGATGCTACACAACTTCCTGGAGCCAAAACTGAATGAACGTGTAAATCCTGCTGTATGGTTTCAACAGGATGGTGCCACCGCTCACACAGCAAGAGAATCTACGGCAGTCCTAAGACAAATGTGTCCAGGGCGTTTAATCTCACTGCGAGGCGACATCCCGTGGCCAGCTCGTTCACCCGATCTTACCGCCTGTGACTTCTTTCTCTGGGGTTACCTGAAGAGTAGAGTCTACAAAAACAAACCGACGACAATCGATGAACTCAAAGTTGCTATCCGACACGAAATCGCGGAAATTCCACAAGAGATGACGAGAAGAGTAATGCGTAATTTCAGAGTGAGGCTTCAGACATGTCACGGTTGGCATTTGAGTGAGATTGTTTTTAAAAAGTGAAAATTAAAAAAAAAGATTGTGTTTAAAAATTAAGTGACAATTAAAAAAAGATTATTTTAAAGAATAAGTGAAAATTAAAAAAATATTATGTTTAAAGATTATGTTAAAATGAAATAAATTAAATCAAACTAAATGGCAAACATAATTCTTTTAGATGATATAATAAAATTTTGACTAGAATCGTTTGTGTATTTTTTATTAGCCGTTCAAATTCGGGAGTTATTTCTGCCGCTACCTTTATAATGTTTTTGTAATACTTTGCACAACCCTGTGAAAGACACACATGGGCCTGTGTGCGTGTTGACACACACGTACAGTTTGTATTTGAACAAAATCGGTGAACTCCAGCAGGTTATTCCTCACGAAAATATAAGACTAAAATCTACGTTCACTTTACCCATACGGTGATTTTTGAAGGAGCTGTGCAACCCCACCAAATACTTATTTAAAATGCTTTCTGGTGTATTGTGCGTTGCCTATTTGTTAAGAAGCAAACAGTTTGTTTAGAGAGCAACGTAAGGATTTCTCTGAATCTGTTGCAGCAGTTTGGCTACTGCAGACTTGTTTATTGTGGATCAAAAATTGTATTTATTTTGTGGTAAGAGAACCACAGAAGGACTGATGGACGTTTATTTCAAGGTTTTTTGATTTACTTAATTTTGGCCCTTATCTCTTATTGTTTTGTGCGATGTGTTGGCACGTGTCGATGCAAACTTCCACGTGGGTACGCGAGAGTTTTCCAGGTACGCAGAAATAAGCAAAACAAGTGTATTATTAATACTGTACCAACAGTAATTACATCCATATATCCTGGCTCTTCATCAGACATTTCATGAAGGTGATTTCCAGCAGCGTGTACACTTTTGTAGGCTTGCTATGATGCCTGTAAGGAATTACCGCAACTTTCTTAAGAACATACTATTTACCGATGAAGCAACCTTCACAAACCATGGAAGCATGAATGCACGAAATATGCACTACTGGGCGACGAGGAATCCGCTTTGGGTCCGGCATGTGGAGCACCAGCGCAGTGGAGCGTGAACGTGTGGTGTGGAATCGTTGGAGACTACGTCATAGGGACATACTTCATTCAAGTGACACTGACCGACTGTACTTACGCCCATTTCCTCAGAGAGACCTTACCGGCATTTATTGAACACCTCCCGCTCAACATACGTCGTGATATGTGGTTTCAGCATGACGGCTGCCCTGCGCATTTTGCTTTGGTGGTGAGGCAATTGTTAAATAAAACGTTTCTATGCCGATGGTTAGGGCGTGGTAGTGTTGCAAAATGACCAGTTCGCTCCCCCGACCTCACATTTCTAGATTTTTTTTCCTGTGGGGAACACTGAAAGATAGGTTGTACAACACAGTTCCTACGACGCCAGGAGACATGCAGGGAAGCATTGTGGCAGCTCAGCGGCATTACGCCAGAAAAACTTCAGTCCGCTCGTCGCTCGCTACAGGTGCGTTTATGGATGTGTTTTGCTGTCGATGGTAAACACGTCGAGCACATGCTGTGAAAAGACTTAATGTGAAGCGTTTCAACCATAACTGAGCTATTTTGTTTTATGTATTCGGATGCGATTGCACTTCTTCTTAGGTTTGGTTGTTCGAGTGTTGTACATCTGTACGAACTTGTCACTAAGTACAATCAATGAATAGGAAACAAATCTCCTGAATTACATTGGTATCTGAATAAAATTTACTTAGTGATATCAGACTTACACTCACATTACCCGTCTACCCTCCGTTGCGGTGCTATAGCATTGGTCCAATATCGCATTCCGTGGGGCCGCAGCGGCTGAGTGGTTAGCCTGCTCGCCTCCCACCACAGTGAACCGGGTTCAATCCCCGGCAGGTTCAATCCCTGGCCGGTTCACTCCCGGATTTTCGCACGTGGGAATCGTGCCGGACGATGCCGCTGGTCGGCGGGTTTTCTCGGGGATTTCCCGTTCCCGCTGTCGTTTCATTCCGGCTCTGCTCCATACTCACCACAATCATCCTCATCGGCTCTCAAGACCTTGCTGTTAAGAGCCGCTCAAATCTCTTCACTCACTCTTCACTCGCATTCCGTGCCCCTTGCTCATTAAGGTAAGCGCTACGCTGACTGTTGTGAGAACAATACAACCATCTATGGGTCCATCATCATGCGACGTATTTTATTAAGAAAAAGTTGGCACTTCTTAATCTTTGGACGGGCAGCTAAAATGTCCTTAAATGCTTGCGAACTGAAATATTTGTTATCAACATGAAACAGAACTCTTTATTCCTAAATAGTTACTACGCTTTTTTTTGCGTGTAATATTTTCGAATGCTAATTTTTCTTACTGTAAAATTTTTTATGGATGAACGGAGATTTTACGGGAATTTACACTTAAGGGACCCAACTACATGGAGTCATTTTCGGCGTTTGAGGACGAGCAGCGCGAAAGCGATAAGGATTACACTGCCACGTGTCTCAAGTGCGCCATCGCCACTAAGCGCAAGCCTCTGCACTGGCGCGCAGTGTTCTCGTCGTTCATCGTGTACGTTTGGGATTTAAAGCGGCAGCCCTATAATTTAATAGGTGGAAATTCTGTAGTAAGGTTAGATGCAGTGCCCTTGAGTTTTTTTTTAATCTAACTGACGAGTATATTGTGAGACAGAGCTTTGAAAAAGGCGTTTTTAACTATGTTAGAGTGCTTTCTTCAAAGCACACAATAGACCTCGTCTGAAGGTGGGTTCTTTTCGTAGATTAGCTTGTTGAACGCACGTTTAATAGTTTCGTGGAGAAACGTGTAGGCCTATTTCAAACACACTGCAACGCAATTTAAGCACCAGATAGGCGGACCCCTTAATACAGTAGTTATAAAGAAACGCGGTCCGTAAATAACAGAACTTATTTCTATGTACTGGCGAAACATTTTTCGTTAGCTTCCGTCCCCCATTTCAATGCAGAAAAATGTATTTTTGGTCTTCTGCGCTTTAGCATAATAAATGCATAGTTACATTTTTATGTTTTCTGATTCGTATGTCAATAAAGCTTAATTAATAAACTAAATGAGTGAAACGGGAAAAAAATTAATAAATGAAAAAAAGGGAACTTTATACAAACGACTACAGCTAAGTAGGCCCGACAAAATGAAAATATATTCGCTATGTTTTTAATAGCAAATATTACTCAAAATATTTTATAAAATATTGTCATGCTAACCGTTTTTGTCACAGTGTCCTATTATAATTCGAATGTTATTATTATTATGTAAGATCGCCAGCTATTCTGCTTTAAGCAAGTGCGATGGAACCAGGGAAGTCAAAAATAAGAACACAACGCTGTCAATGCGATACGAAAACATCTCCCTTTCACGCAAGTATTTTTACATCTCTGAGAAATACAATTGATTAACTGTGTCAATGTAAAGCTCCCTAAATATTTACAAATTTAAAAACAAAAAATGATTCTAACTTAACTTCTATTGCGTTTTCGTTTTCGTTTCCAGGAATAAAATATATATGCGGTACATTATTTATAAAACATGAGCAGACGACATCGTGAAAATAAAAACAAACCCATGAACAGCAACCGAAAAGCAAAAGAACGCAACATCGTCCCTACTGTGATTGGCCAGCGAGATAACGTGGTGCAGAGTAACGTATCCCGCAAAAGTTAGGTAGACATTGATAAGCTTTTCCATCACGTGAACGTTAATTGAAATGATTGTGATCGGTCTCCTTGAAACACGCTAGTCAAGGTGTAGCCGTCTTACATGAACGTGTTACTCGGTACGTGTTACGTAAAACGTGAAGTCATCGTAATCCCGGCCTAAGACTTGGCCAGTTATCGCCAACCGCGCAGGCTACGCTGAATTAAGTAGGCTAGTGTGGATTTGCGATTCGCATAGCTCACGTGATGATCATTTATTCCATCCTGGGTAAAGTCACAACAAACTTGCCATATTTTTCGTCCTAATGATAAATTAGTCTAATCTAACCTCACTTGATTCAGGCTGTTTCCGAAATGACAAATTCGTTATTTTGTAATTTGTCATTCCGTAACTTTCAATTCAGATGTTGTCGACAGTCTCCGGTTTAAGCACTTGCGGCAACGCATTTTTACATTAGCAGTGAATTTTTTTTTATCTAAAGTTAATTTTTAAAACGGACGTAATATTTCTACAATCATCACTGGACTACTGCGAATATGTTAATAAATAATAAAATAATAAATTATGCAATAACGACTTAATTTTTTATTTTTTTGCTAAATATATAAACAAGGCACAACGTTTGCTTGCTTTTTAAAACATGGCTGGTGTATTTTATGACGTCGTTTGTTTAGAAAAACTTTTTATTTGCGCATGTGTTTTGAAGGTCAAAACCAACATGGCGATAAATGTGTCATTTTGTATTTTTTCTAACATCCGTTAGACACAAAATACGAAACACCAAATTACCAAATACATCACCAATTTTTTTATACAAAATCCGGTTCACGTGATCATTTTGTCAACAAAATCTGCCATTTCTGGCACGGCCGGCCTCAATTCTCCGGAGGACGCGTGAAAGAACGAGAGCACAGAGACAGCACGAAGTTGTGTACTCGCTAGTACTCTCTAGCACTCTCTGACCACACGCCATATTTGTTTACATTGTTTCAGTGTTTGAATAAGGTAATATCATAGCTTTCTGGGCCAAAATTACGTCGCATTTTAGCTGTAAGCGAATAATTTCAACGGTTTTAGTCAACGAAATAACTTATGTAACACGTATTTATAAAAATATAAATAAGGAATTTTAATAAAGTCTCGTATTTCTTGTCACTTTGCTGCAACATGGCGGTATAAAAAAATTATAGTGTACCTATTATATGGGCTAATAATAATTCCGTTAGTGCTTTAATTATTTGTGAATATTTTGAAAATATATAAATTAATTCCAAAAGCTATAACCGTAATTTCAGCTTAACGAAGTTTCGCGTCTTTTTAGCATCAGCTGTCTGCGTGACGTCGGAGAGAAACGAGAGAGTGGTTGGTTGTCTCAATTTCACAGAGCGAGAGCGCGAAAGAGCGCGAAGTAGTGTTCTCGCCAGGTTGTGCGGAAGAGTGCTCTCTCGAGAGAGTAGCCTATGCTTGATTGAAATACACGTTTTCCCACGAAACTATCAAACGTGTGTCCAAAGTTCTGTTCTACGAAAAGAACACGCACTTCAGACGAGGACTGTTGAGTGCTTTCAAGACGTCACGCACAATAGACACACCACTTCAGAGTACTCCAACATAGCCAAAAATGGCTTTTCCAAAACTCTGCATCTCAAAATACATGCTTCAGAAACATACAACCAAGGGCTGTTCATGGTAAACCGAACACTTATGAAAGCCGTGCTTATGATCTACTTGAATGCACGTTGAGTATTCTTCCGCTTTATGTAAAATTAACATTCTCATGGGCCTCGTCACTTTATTCGGGCGTCAATCAAGTAAAACATAGAAGTTATTGGAAAAGTAAATATTTTACTAATATGCTAATTTTTACACTTAGAGGTATTAGAAAAAACAGAAAGCGAAAGAAATAATTTACGTTATCACAAATGGCTACCTAACACATTTTATTCAGCGTTAAAACATGTAACTACCCCCCCCNTTGTTTACTTGACGCATGTCAATCAGTGCGCCCGTTAAAATATATGCATCTTTGAGCAGTGACATTTCTCTAAGGTTGATTTCAAAAGTGCTCATTTTACCGTGAACATCCAAGGGCCCTGCATTGAAACTTCTTATAAACTTTCCACAAAAAAAAATTAATAATAGTCACCGCTGAAAGTCCTGCAGGTACACGCAGCACGACGAGAACAATGCGTGCTAGTACATAGCCTTGCGCTTAGCGGCGATTACGCTCTTGATGACATGCTATGGGGCGTGCTACAACACAACATACCATCATAAGATGGACACCTGCTCGCAGTAACCGCATAGGGAGGATTGAAAATTTTATATTTTCTTACGCGGAGTTCTATGCCGACCAATCACAAGAAGGCAATTCCAACAGCGGAAGTCATTCCAAAACTAACTCGTGCCAGGAAGGTGTGTTTTATGGACCTAGTATTACATTTCCGACTTCCGTTTATTTTAACAAAATATCAAACGTGCACACAAACAACGATTTTAAGGGAAACTGTTTTGAATTTAAATTAATTTTGATAACTTTTCATAACGCAGTTCATTCTAAGTAAAAAAAGAAAAGTCCTCGTATTTTCAGGGTTTACAAAAGTTGCCAAAAACAATACTGCTAGATGTTTTTTTCGCGTGAAATTAAGTTGGCCACTATCACTGCTTCTCAACATTTTCCCGTAAAATTAAAACAATTTTTTGTCAGAACAAACAGAAGAATATTTTTAACTGAGACAGGTTAGCCAACACATGGTTCGTAAATTTCTGCGATTTATGTGAACTATGTTATTTACCCTCGTCGTTTCTGATTGGTAGCATTATACTTTTCTTACTGGGAATGTAGCAGGCAATTTTTTTAAATCACATGGTAACGCCACTGTTATTTTTTCTTTCCGGGAACGTTACACGAATGTATCACAGCCTTTAAGCGTTGTGTTTCCTTAAAAATATTTTCCAATTTTTCGTTTATCAATATTTCCATAATATGTTGTTACGAACGCTAAACGAACGACTGCGTTCAATCTCCGAAATAAATTCANCTAATATTTTGAACACTGCATTAAGTCCGCCACCGCAGAGATGGTCTCAAAATGACGTCACGTACCTATATATGGAATTTCGTAATGGCTATTGCTGACATCTGAATGCAATCGGTTTTTAGGCGGTTGGTGTAGAATATAATACAATTCTTGAATTGATTGTGATGATAAGTACGAATAAATAAATAAGTATTTCTTTTCTTGCTGCAGCGAATCAATTCGGTCGTTTCAGTTGCAAAGAGTTCGTACGACTGCTTCACTTGCGTGAATAGTACGACGGTTGAACAATTTCTGTCATAAACACGAAGAACTTTTCTGTCCGTGCTTTTCAAAATATTGATTCACAAAAGCATCTCCGTTTGTCACACTACATGGGCATCAACCTATATTTTAAAATTGCCTACCTTATTGTTATTTTTTAACTTAAGCAGGTAGAATGCATTATTTTGATTTACATGTATATAATCGGAATGAACAACATATAACCTACGTGCGAGCACTCTAGCGGAGCGCTGTGCGAATGAGCGCAGCTGATCAAACATGCAGCGCTACCTGTGGAGTACAAAAGAAAACAACAACATTTAACTAGTTTCAGCACCGCAAGATTGACCCTCTCTTCATTTTGGCAGCGAAAATCTATGCCTTCGTAATACGTGTGCATAAGAATAAAACTCGACATTTTCGTCACCCTCTTTTGTAAGTTAATTCCAATTAGAAACTGCGGACCTGATTATTTTTTTATTTTTTTATTACCTGAAAATGACAGATAAATAAAGAAAATGTAGGTAAATTCATTCTGAAAAATTGTTACCTGAGTTTATTACTATTAAGTTTGGTTTACTAAAATTATGTAATATTTGATGTAATTAAGGAAGAGGTCTGAAAAGTAATTATGTTTACTTTATTCTCGGTAACTATCTATTCAAATTCACATGTAAACAAGTACGAAATCGAAAATAGACAGCAGCTGAAGACTAATACTGTATAGTAGGAAATCAGTGGTCTTTAGCTTAAGTAAATTTAAGCCGTTAACCCCAATATTTAGGATATAACCTGGTTTCAAGATTGAATATCCTGATGTGCGAATTAGATGATGGTTTAAAATGTAGATGATAGCATAGTCGGTATCGAATATTACGTTCAAATGTTGTAATTAAATTAATTCGTTTTATTTCGGTTCTCTTACGTTCGTGAAATTTTCACTCGAAAACTAAACCGAAAACATTACGTGTCACAGAAAGTAGGCGTGTTTGTTAAGGGAAGTTCACGAAGACAACCGTAGTCATGAGACAAGGACGTATGAAAACGGAATCGTGCATTCCTTTGAAACTCCATCCCGTACGTTTCGTCTACGAAATGGCGATTATGGTCCGCCTGCCTACGTAGTTTTTATTTTTATTTTTTATTTTTTTGGCCAAGAAGCGCGCGAGCTATAAGGGTTAAACTGGCACGCGCTACAAGAGCGTCATCGCCGCTACGCGCAGGGCTCTTAACTGGCGTGCAGTGTTCTCGTAGTGCTGCGTGTACCTATGCGAATTTCAGCGGTGATCCTATAATTTTATTGATGAAAAGTCTGTAGCAAAGTTCAATATACAGGCTCCTATCGTAGTTTGGCTCGTGTACGGCTAGTGCGTGTTAAAATACGGCAGTCTGAAAAAGCTGTTTTTAACTACATTACGTACCATTCCATTCTCGTCTGGAGTATGATGTCTTTTAGTAGGTAAACATACTGGGGGCGCGTTTAATAGTTTCGTCAAAAAATCAGCATTTCAAACACTCTGCAGCGCAGTTCAAGCGCAAGGCAGGTGGAACCATTAAGCCTCCAATTGCTATAGTAACGCAGAATAAGAAGTAAGCCAACGTATTTTATTTATTTAAACTTTTTATTTGGAAAGGAATGTTGGGTTTCTATTTCCCTTCGTGCATTATAATAATAATTCGGAACTAAGTTAATTGTTTAATAAACCACTAATTTTGCGAAATCAAGTTCAATTTCAGTTTAGAGTTGGTTGAACAGAAGACGAGTACATTTTCTATGAACATCACATTTTCTTTCTAATAGGTGGACTCAGAAAAAAAAATGGCTGTAGGAACCATCTCTACAGTTAAAATAGGGACAGCAACCTGTTGTAGGTACCATCTAAATATTGTTAGCATAGATAGTAATACCAACAGAACTGTTAGTTTTATTCCTGTCTATGTCTGTATTTGCTACTATACATATGCCTATAGATCTTAAAGCAGAGCACTGCGCTGCTACTACAAAACCGATATTACCTCCAACTGGATTGTTCCCACAACAATAAGAATTGTAATAATCTAACAGAGTGTTCTGTTGCTAGCACTAAATAGTTCTGTAATCGAATTTAAAGGTAGCAGCAACAGAATATTATTTTTATTCCAATCCTAGCTGTGTGGGAATAATACAAATATCGTTGAAGTTGTTCTGTTGGAGATACTATCAGTTTTGTAGTAGGATCTCAGTGCTCTGCTGTAGCAACCATATGCACAGTAGCAAATACAATCACATACAGGAATACAACAAACAGTTCTGTTGGATCGGTCACTACTATCAATGTTAACAATTGTTAGATAGTACCTACAACTTAACTTTAACATTCTACAATATGATTTCTGCAACCATATTATTTTTCTCAGTGTGTGCTCATTATAAATGCAGACGTGTCTTGCGTAGGTAACGTAAGCAAAATCGATCTTCTGTTTTATTCTCTCTGTCGCTCCCACGTGGCTTTTGAGGGTGTGGTCGGTGACGTCAGTGCCAGGCGATTAGCACCTCGGACACGCCTCACGACGACCCGGGTTCGAGAACAGCACGTCGCCTAGCGACTTGTCGCGTGTTTGAAACGCAGCGGACGTTGCACGATTCATGATTCGGAGCTCGGAGCCACCAGTCCCCTCGGTTGTTGAGGTGGACTGGGGCGACCCTGTTGTGATGGCACCCGGTCGCCATGTTGGATCTTGGTGACCTTTACCTTGACCCATTACCCTGACTTTGATCTTGAACCCAAAAAAATAAAAAATAAATAAAAAAAATTTAAAAATCGAGGAACATATAATGTTACCCCACCCTGCCTCTCGTTCATCCCACCAAACATAATCTCACACCCTCCCTACCCCCACCTCGACCAATCATAAATAATCTAAATAAATTTGTAAATAATTGAATAACATATAACGTTAACCTTACACTAATCCTACAACACCCGCCCCACCCCTCTCAACCACCACCCCTTCCCAATCATAAAAAGCTAAGAGAAAATATGCAAAAAATTAAAAAATTGATTCTAAAAATCGAGGAACATAGAAAGTTAACCTCACACTCACCACACCACCATACCGCCCTTCCCCTCATCCTCCACCATCATCACACTCCTAAGTCATAAAAATCGAGAAAACAATGGTAAAAATCGAAAGACACTAATAAAAGTGTGAGGACACATTACATCACTGACTCAGACACCCATGCTGGTTGCTGGTGGCATTGATCTTGACCTCAATAACCTTGAACTCGAAAAACCGAGAAAATAATTTTTAAAAGTTGAAAGAAATTAATAAAAGTTTAGGAGCATATTGCATTACACATTACACATTTTGTATGCCAGTGGCCTTGACCTTGACCCCAGTGACCTTGAAAACAAATTATTTAGAAAAAAATCGAAAACATTTATAAAAATTGACGAACATATTATGTTACTGACTCCGACCCCATGTTGGATGTTGGTAACCTTGGCCTTGACCCCAATAACCTTGAACTGTAAAAACTGAGAAAAATGGACGAACATAATAAAAGCTTAGGAACATATTATATCACTGACTCCAACCACAATGTTGAATGTTGGCGACCTTAGCCTTGAACTCATTGTCACCCTCTCCCTAAAATCATAACAAAATGGANTTGTTCACTTCTCCACCACAACCCCTCACCCAGCCCTCTCCAAAAATTAATCATTGGCATTATGTAACAAAAATTATCCATCCACTCATACCAATCAATCGTATCTGCTCATTGGCCACTAAATTACGACTTTAAGAACAATTTTCTTTTTCCCAGTATTGGATACTATAGAGTTTTCTAGTTATTTCGTTTTTAGTATCTACCACCAGATAGCTCCCATGTCGTACATTTTCAAACCCATGCCTTGCTGACAATGCATGCATTCTTTGTCTTGACCGGCCTGGCCCAGGCGAATTTCCTGTAGGCATCGATGACTGTCACTACAAGTCCGCTGATATCGCTTGTGGAAGAAGAACCGCGGAGTCAAGTTTGGGGTGCAGGAACAATCAGTTACGAGCCAAAGACGGATGGTCGCCATGATGCAATTAGATGGATGGTGCATTGTAATGGCAACAAGCACACCGCCATCCTGGACCGTGGGAAAATGGTATGGCAGACCTTGTGCTCACCACTCATGTGTGACGCCTATCTTGCAACGACGCCGTGAGCTGGCAGCCATATAAGCAGTGGCAGCAGGCCCGATCGCCAGTTCTCGGCCTCGGCAGCAAGCATCTCTTCCAGTCTGCACGTGCGATGGTTGCAAGAAGTTTACCAGTCTCGTGGCTACCAGCCGCCACAGCCAGCAGAATACCACTTACAAGTCGATGACTACATCGGATCTGAAGGAGAGGAAGTTTACCTGCTTCCAGATGCTCGCCCATTGGAAGACGTCGACCGCAGCATGTTCGATCCTAATTCGCGGTATGATAACGTCTATACAAGCCAACACTGTGTAGAATATGGCATATGATTTAAAGATGAGTGTGGCGAGATTCGCAGCTCGACTTGTTTTGAAATGTGCAATGGGAACCTTCATTTCCGGCTCAGATGGAATATATTTTCACCGCAAGTCACCTCCCAGCTTTTAGTAAGCTTCCTGCGTGGTGATGTCGAGTACTACGTTCACATTTTCAGTTCGCCCTGGCCGGGCGAAATCACAGAATGCTGTAACGGTATATGGCAAGAAAGGCATGGTAGTAAAGACAGGGGTGGGTAGATGCCGACATTAGACACGCCCTGTGCATCACATTTGTGTTCTGTGTAACGAGACGAATTGTTACGTAGCGCTAAATTCAAACCATCAAATATGGTTTCTCGCCAGTGCGGTACATAAATGAAACATATACATGTTCTGTCATATGCATGAAATTGACAGAGCACTGGCTTGGAATCAGAGTATGCCTGTGCATCGTCCTACGACGACATAGACAGTGTGGACGTGAAAGGCGAAGTTCTGCAGCAAATGTAAATGTTTCTTTACTTTTAGCGAGACCATCTCAAGGTCCCTGTTACTTGCCGAGGTCGTGAAACGACGTCAGGACCGATTTCCAAGATGGAGGCAGCGTCGCCGTTTTGTAACCAGTCATATACAAAACAGACCACGCCAGGTCGACTAGTATCAAGTTTGCGGCAGAAAGATAACATGGCTGGCGACCGTATCATTACGTAAAACCTGGACTAAGTCGCATTGCCTAAAGTTACTGGTCCGGTAGCAAGCTCCAGGAGTATGACTAGGTGTGCGACGGTAATTTGCACTGGATCGGTGTTAGGAATCCCGACTCATTCGAGCATTACCAGCTGGTGATCGACTGTACCCCAGACTACGGCAAGTGCTGTGTTTTTCACATGCGCAATGACACCAAACTTCCGTGCTCGCCTGACGACGTGTTAGTTGCTGCAATATATCGAGACAAGTTACCCCTGCATGCGCCAAACTTCGGATCTGCGTGCCTCGAAGGCCGCCATCGCAGATCCATCTACGTCGGAGTTGGTAGTCTCAGCCACCGCAGTACAGCAACCTGTCACCTCGAATCAACGAGCAGTCTCTCAGAGACCCCTCTCCAAACTCAAGACTGTACCCGAACCCAGCTCCTCCCAGATGGGTAAACGTCGACGAACATCTGAACCTGACCTCAGCATCGATGACGCAGTGAATTTGCTGTTTTCGGAGACAACCGGCACGCTTCCGGATGTAGTGATTCAATTTCCAAATCCGAACTTAAGTCGATTTTAAAATCCGTCCTCGGTCACTTAATCGAAGCTCTGTGAAGTTAGTGCTGCTGCTGGATAAATGCAAGGTACCGTTGTTCTAAACGCCAACCACATTTCTGTTTGTGTCATTATTTATTGTTAAGATATGCGTTGAACACTGAATATGAAATAACTACAAGTTACAAATATTACACGATGGTTGTGTGTGCTTGTATACAAATTTCTGGTTCATGTAAATATACTGCAAGTATAAAACTTACTAAAATATTTTATTTAGATCGATACCTGTGTCACAAGTAACAGTGTGCTGATTTAAGTTTGCATGCAAACCCGCATAAGTATTTAGACAAAACACATATTTAACTTTAAATATAATTAATGGTTCAAATAAAAATATTACCAGATAAATAAATTGCATTAAATTAAAAGGTATCTTAGAACATGTAGTTATAATGAACACAAAAATACCTTAATACACAAATACATAAGAAACTAAGAAGCAATATCTAAATATAAAAAAATGCACGATGTGGTTGTGTGCAAAAATGCATACCAATGTATGTAAAAAAAAACATTAAATTAACTTTATCTGAAAGATTTTTTTAAATAATGTGTTGTTAATTGTGGCAAGTACACTTATCTATATGAAACTGAGAATTTTTTATAGAAATTATGTTTAATACGGAAGTTATTATTTCAAAGTGTGAAGGAGTTACATTATATCACTGCCAAAAAAAGACTGTCCCCTCCCAAGAACACTAACCCTCGCAAGACTGACTCCACCCAAGACTGGCTTCTCACAAGAAAGACACCTCATTGTGCAGCGTGCATCTTCAACAGTTTCGTCCAGACAAGTTCTTCGCTCAGCTTTGACTCATGGTCACACTTAAAGCAGACAACTGACTAGGCCTACTGTAAGACCGACGCCTTAGAAGACTGTACCCTCCTGCTCCGCAAATGACCTCTAAATGACCCCTCAATGTCCCCTGTATGACCCCCAAATGACACCTAAATTACCAATAAATAACCCTAAATGACCTCTCCTGCTCCGCAAATGACCCCTTCTGTTCTGAAAATGACCTCTTCTGCTACGAAAATGACACCCCCCTCCGAAAAAGAATTCTCCTGCTCCACAAATGGTCCATCCTGCTCCGCGAATGACCCCTCATAATCTGCAAATAGCCTCCTCATGCTTCGAAAATGACCCCTTAATGACCACTATTGACCCCTAATGACCCCTAAGTGACTCCAAAATGACTCCAAGTGTGCCCCAAAATTACCCCTAAATGACCCCTAATGTGGTGCGTGCGTTGCTAAGTGCGGTGCAAGCAGTACTAAGTGTGGTGCATGTGGTGCTAAGTTCTATGTGTGTGATACTTAATGTGGTGCATGCAATGCTAAGTGATGTACATGAGAGGTCAGTTGCGGTGTATGAGGGGTCATGTCTGACCCCTCACAAGACTGACTCCTCATTGTGGAGCATGCTCCACATGCTTCGCAATCCCGATGTATGAAACATTTTTTTACTACATGAGGCCTCAGGGGTGAAGATGGAGGCGAGGCCTCCATCTTCAGCTTCGTTGCAGACGAAGCTGAAGCTCATGTAGTATAAAAATTCTTCATACATCAACGTATCAGTATTGAGAACTCCCAGAGCTGTGGTTTTGGAGGAAGGTGATTGACACTGTTCTCTAAAGGTCCAATTTTCTAATAAATCAATACACTGTAATTATTAAGAGTTCAAGAAAAATCTCTAGTTTTATTATTGCTTTAAAACAAGTTAATTGCCACACAAGTTCTCGAGACAACTCCCTCCCGTTCCTGTACGTAGATTACGTATAGTTCGCGGCGTGGGGGGGGGGGGGATAATCTGCTTCGTACTTGCTGGGTGATTCTAGATATTCGTAGCACTCGCGGAACACTACTCAGGGTCCTTCACACACGCTGGATGACTGTACTTATCTGTCCTGTTGTGCTGGTAGCTGGTCCTGCAGTTGAGATCTGGTGAACTGGAACTGGCAGGCCTCTGCGTCTGATGTCGGCTGGCTCTTCCGGAATCGCTCCGCGTCTTCGGACTCTCGTCGGCTGCCCGTCGTTGGCGACCCGCTCCGCGCTCGTCGACGCCCGTCCGCTGACTGCCTTGTTTCCTCGGACTCCTCTCGTTTTGTAGCCTCCCTCGCCATATTCAAACTGCCTCGTCTGCACGTGGTCCGGGAATCTCGTGGCGTCTCCCTGAGTAATAAAAACACGTGTCTGGGGCTCGGGCTGCCCAGCATGGACCTTCGGTTCTGGTATGGCCGTTTCATTGTCTCGTTCTGCACGTGCTTACTTGGCGGGTGGTCTTTGGATCAGCGCCCGCACTGGTCCATCCCTTGTCCCCGGATATGCTGCTATTCTTCTCGTACACCCGCTAAAAGCTTTTCTTGGTTTATTGCGGCGAAGCCCGGGGTCGTGGGACCTCGGCGTATCTTGGGGCAGCTGCCCAGTGCAGCTGTGTTCGCGCCCTGGTGGTTTCCGTTGCCTCCGGATGCTGTCTGCACGTGCCGAAAACTTGGGTGGCCCGTCTTTGCAGCTGTGAGGCGCGGGATCCTTTTTTGGACATGTCCGCCACCCTTAATATTTATTGGTGTTGACCGCCTGCGGCTTCGCTAGCGCGTGTGTTCTGACGGCCAAAATATTATAATTGTGAGAGATATGTGGTATTTCCAATCTAGTATAAAAATAAAGATTTAATTCTGTTGGTTTTCAAAATGTCATGAGTTTTATTTATGTGGCCGGGGCTACCCGCCTCTCCCCTATGCATTTTTGCACACAACATCATCGTGGTTTTTTAATATTTATATATTGCTTCTTAGTTTCTAATGTATTTCTGTATTAAGGTATTTTTTGTTCATTATAACTACATGTTCTAAGATACCTTTTAATTTCATGTAATTTATTTTTCTGGTAATTTTTTTTATTTGAATCACCAATTATATTTAAAGTTAAATATGTATTTTGTCTAAATACTTATGCGTGTTTGCATGCAAACTTAAATCAGCACACTGTTACTTGTGACACAGGTATCGATCTAAATAAAATATTTTAGTAAGTTTTATACATGCGAGTAGAATAAAAAAGTATGTTTTGGCACAAGGGCGTGAGGCGTCGGAGTGCCGGAGCTGTTCATGCTCTGTCATTGCGATCCCCCAGGCGGCCATATTTTCCGCCATATTGGATGACGGTGACCTAGACCCGGTAATCTTTGTACTTAAAAACCCAAAAAATTGAAAAAATTATAAATCATAAAAAAATTACTAAAATTATTTAAAAAAATATTAATAAAATTTTTTAAAATAATATTTTAAAATATTAAAAATTTATTATTAAAAATTTATTTTAAAAATTTTACATTTCCGGAGGACCCTGCAGCACTACACCCAGTAGACGACTGACCCCCACCAATCCCCCTTCCAATACATTTAACTGCCCAATTGTCCCACTCCCACCACCAATTACACACCTTCTCTCGACCAATTAGTCGGTTGGCCTCCTCCCCCTCCTTCCCTCTTCCAATATATTTGATTTCCCAATTACTCATATTCGCTCGACTCCTCCACCCCCACCCATGATTCTAACTTGTTAATTNTCATTGGCTAATTACTCATATTCGCTTGTCTCCCCTCCACCACAACAACCAATTACTCGTATTCGTTCGAACCCCCTTCTTCACACCTCACAAGGTTACCGCCAGACCTTTGCTCATTCCGTCGTACGCAACCATCTTGATAGTTTTTTTCGTTTGTCATTTGTTTACATTTTCAACACCCAGGTGGCGCTAGTGTATTAATTACCTAACTACCCGCCAGGCAGTGCTAATTTATTGAGTTGGCTACCAGGCTTGTTGTCTTTCTCTCGTGTCTATGCTCAACAAACCATCTTGTTTTTTTTTTCGTTTGTCTTTTGTTTATATTTTCAACATCTAGGTGCTGCTAGTATATTAATAACAAATTTCGTCAACAGGCGAGCGAACTATTTAGCTACCAGGCAGCAACCATATTTAATTGTGTTTTTTAAAGTATAGGTGGTGATATCGGGACCGTCCATGTTAGATTCTATTTTCAACAAATAGGTGGCACTAATTTCTTGATTTCACTGCCAGGCGAGCTGCTGGTGCTCGCTCATTCTGACAATTTAGCCACAAAGTAACCTGTTGGCACTCATATTTATAGTCACCGGAAAAGTTGTAAATTTTCATTCACATTTTAAAAAAAAATATTTTTCCAATCAGCAGTATACCTACAAGCAGAAAATTTTAAATCAATAATTTATTTATTAAGATCTTTAATTAAGACCGACCAAAACATTTTCTTTTTAATACTAATTAAATTACCATTGAAATAGAGTATTTATTCGGTTACCCCTCACCCCAACACTTTAGTCCTAGCAATTATTCACCATCGCTTAATCCCTTATCACTACCGTTATTGCTTTCAGCATTGTCCGCCAGAGAGTGTTAGTGTGGGGAAAGTATTTCATGAGAACAATGTAGACCCTCGGCATAGTTTCTCGTCACATGCCAGAGGTGACAGATCGCTCTCTCACCCCTCGTCTTTTAGCATTCTGACTGGTAAGTTCAGATATTTAATTACACCAGGTCGCAGGATATTATCAAGCATGCACGCAATACTCATATATATTTCCGCGAAATTACAAATCTGCTCAAATTTGGAGTATCGGTTCAGGCCAGCTAGTCTTTGGAGGAATATGTAACCTCATAAAATACGGTACTAGAACTTAGTTTTATTAAATTTATGTATTTAATATCGATCTAATGTACAATGACGTTACCTCAGTACCCGTGCCGCTACTGTGACACTTCGTTTTCATTCACCAAATGTACTCGAAGACACGAAAAGTATGGTTGTTCGAATAATGCAGATCGAGTGACATAAGTGTGAAATCTGTGGCATGGCATTTGCTAGGCGTGATAACTTGCAGAGGCATGCAAAAAAACCTGCGTAGCTGAATGACCTTCACTTGCAGAATCCATCGTGTACAGTCTCCTTCACCGCAGCGTACGAGTGTAATTTCCACAAAACCAAGGGTTCAGGATGAGTATCCACCATCGTGCCAGCGACCATCACGTCCAATAATCGTGGCAGGGTCTGGGTTGGCTAACGACAATGGATTCGTGGAGGTCCAAACTTCATTCCAACACAGCCTAAATACCTATACCTCCACAACGAGAGTGGGTATTCTAAGGATATTTGCGAATTTGTAGCTCGAATGGGGCAAAACATCGCTGTTGGCTCTCCACATAAACACACCACCAATAAAACTTAATGTATGGCTCGAACGCAGCTTTGCAAAAGTGACCCCATTCAACGAAAGGAAGGTATTCGAATCGAAAGGGAAGATATCGAAGATACTGTAAAACATCATACTGTAAATAAACATCACAAGAAAGAAGCACACAAAAAGCGTGTTTTGCAGTAAAAATTAACGAAAAATCAATCACCGAGTGCCCTTTCCCCTATAATAAACAATCTTGCCACCCTCAGCAAAACATTTGTTTAAAATTCCTGTTGGAAATTTTTTTTTGCCTTGTACAGATGCGTTATGCAGCTTTCTATAAAGTAATCATTACTCGAAAGAATCCAAAAACAGAGTTAAAACCACTTCAGTAGCTAGATAATGGGCATTCGAACACAGCGTCAAGACAGGGACACAGGTACACCGAAGCTTACCAAAGAAATTACAAACTTCATGCGTTTGCATTCCACTTCGATGGCGGCCATCTTGACAGCCTGTGCCAAAATTTGCTAAAACTTGCAAATTTTGAAAAAAATTATTATTTTCAAAAAATTATTATTTTTAAAAATTATTTTTCAAAAAATTATTTTTAATTTTTCTTGGAAATAACATTTTCAAAAGTCCTCAACATTTCAAAAGTTTAAAAAATGTATTTAATATTTCAAAAGTTAAATTTTTTTTAACATTTCATAAGTTCCAAAAAATTTGTTTTCCCGAACATTCCCCGGTGGCCATGTTTGTTTCCCTGTGTGTCCCTAAGACAATGCCCAGACATTAGTTGTGNGTTTTCCCGAACATTCCCCGGTGGCCATGTTTGTTTCCCTGTGTGTCCCTAAGACAATGCCCAGACATTAGTTGTGTCCCAACAGAGATGCCTGTCATGACATAGCCTCGGGCTATGGGACTTCACGCTCTTGCATTCTCTGGGGAGGGGGTGCCATGGTGGAGCAGTGGATAGAGCACATGTTAAACATCACACTCTCACATTCCAAGGGGAGGGGTGCCGCGATGACGCCATGGATAGAGGACATGTTAAATGTCACACTCTCGTATTCCAGGGGTACCATGGTGATGCAATGGATAGAGCATATGTTAAAAACTTTGTGCTCCTGCATTCACAGGGGAGGGCAGACTTGTCCCAAGAGAGACACCTGCCATGGACTTTGCGAGATGTTATGACATTTCGAATGGGGGCTGTGGTGGCATAGCAGATAGAGCATATGTAAAAACTTAATGCTCTTGCATTCCATTGATACAGGGGGTGCCACAGCGATGCAACGGATAGATGACATGTTAAAAGTCATGCTCTAACATTCCAATTCGAAGGGGGGCCACGGTAGCATAGTAAATAGAGCGTGCATGTATAAAAAACTTCGTGCTCCTGCATTCACAGGGGAGGGCAGGCGTGTCCCAAGAGANTAGTAAATAGAGCGTGCATGTATAAAAAACTTCGTGCTCCTGCATTCACAGGGGAGGGCAGGCGTGTCCCAAGAGACACGCTCGCCACGCCTCCAGGACATAGCCCCGGGCAGACGGCTCCTTACCGCGAAACTAGGCGATCACCTTAATGCGCCAGGTTCGGCTACGCTAAATGCATTATGTATGCAGCTGGATAGCGTAGGTAGCTTAGATACAAAACTCAGCGCAATATTTTAAGGGATGATGAATAAACTTATGACAAATATGCTCGAAGAATTAGACAGCTGTAACCGAACGTTGAGTGTGGGACTGTCGGATATCGAGGGATTTATCCGTCACAGAATCGTATGTAATTTAAATGATCTGCGTACAGACGACGAAAATGGTTGCATTGCGAGCACATGCGTAATGCCGTTCTCCAGAAACTTAATACTTTCGAAGATAAAATAGTAAATTTGATTGTGTGTAGAGCCATTGTCTAATATAGATATATATATATACCGTATGAAAAAGTCACTATAAATTTTAGTATAGTGTCTGCCGCGCCGAGGATTAACACCACGTCATTGCAAGTGTGCGCGATAAGTTTCTACAGGCCAAGTATGCACATATGGAATGTGATGCAGTATTGGAAGAAGCCTTCAGCCCAAGCACATCCTGGCTGGATACTTTACAGGGGCAAACTGTTCCCCCTGTCGGTAGTGTGACAACTGATCCGGACGTCGAACTAAAGCCACTACCGGAGGGCAGTGACGACAATGATTATGTATCGTTGGCTGAATTGAAACGTAAGAAAAAGGAAGGGTCCCACCCAGGCACTGTTTGTAATTATCTCACTTCCTATATGACTCGTTTTAATATAATCCACTTCTACAAGGCATCCTATGATGAAATACTGCTGCATAGCCACCTGTTTCTCACATGCAACATCGTCGAAAAAGAACACAGAGTTTGGTATTGCCCCGCTTGGCTGCAATACAGCATCATTGTCACTAAATGGAAAATAATTAAGTCCAGCAATGGCTTGCAGCATTTACGATAGCCATAACTCTTTAGCTGATGAAGAGATTTCGAGTATAGGTAAATGTTTTCGAAATGAAGACTGTTGGGATCCTCTAGGAGGCTAACAAGCACACATGTCTTACCATAGTTGCTCGGTCATGCTATGATACCTCGTAAGGTGCCTGGTAATAACTTTACATGACGTAATTTAAAATGGTAGTTTCATCTTCGTCGACATCACTGATGCGGACAGGAAGCGTGGTTGCCTGTGGCACGATCTCCATCGCACTGATATGCGAATCGGTAATATTTATGTGAGTTTTTTGACCGTTCGCGAGCCTGGGTGATCTCTGTTATTTACAGTATGTGTGCGATGCAGTCTGCAACTTTGGTCTTGGCAGTGGATGTGCACAGACATTTATGTAAGTATGCTGTGCCAGGGAGGAGAGTGATGGTAAGACATATATTTTTTTTCTCTCTCGATGAGCGGGGGGCCAGGGGAGAGCTGTAATGATTATTATTATTTAATCATGCAAGGCTCCAGCATATATGTCATGGAGGTGTAGCGGGCATCTCTCTTGGGACACGCCTGCCCTCCCCTGTGAATGCAGGAGCACGAAGTTTTTTATACATGCACGCTCTATTTACTATGCTACCGTGGCCCCCCTTCGAATTGGAATGTTAGAGCATGACTTTTAACATGTCATCTATCCGTTGCATCGCTGTGGCACCCCCTGTATCAATGGAATGCAAGAGCATTAAGTTTTTACATATGCTCTATCTGCTATGCCACCACAGCCCCCATTCGAAATGTCATAACATCTCGCAAAGTCCATGGCAGGTGTCTCTCTTGGGACAAGTCTGCCCTCCCCTGTGAATGCAGGAGCACAAAGTTTTTAACATATGCTCTATCCATTGCATCACCATGGTACCCCTGGAATACGAGAGTGTGACATTTAACATGTCCTCTATCCATGGCGTCATCGCGGCACCCCTCCCCTTGGAATGTGAGAGTGTGATGTTTAACATGTGCTCTATCCACTGCTCCACCATGGCACCCCCTCCCCAGAGAATGCAAGAGCGTGAAGTCCCATAGCCCGAGGCTATGTCATGACAGGCATCTCTGTTGGGACACAACTAATGTCTGGGCATTGTCTTAGGGACACACAGGGAAACAAACATGGCCACCGGGGAATGTTCGGGAAAAACAAATTTTTTGCAACTTTTGAAAAGTCATGAAATTTTTTAACTTTTAAAATATTCAATACATTTTTTGAACTTTTGAATGTTGGGGACTCATAAAAACATTATTTTTAAAAAAAATTGAAATTTTTTTTTGAAAATTAATTTTTAAAAATAAATTTTTTTGAAAATTAAGTATTGAACGAAAAATTTGGCAAATTTCGGCAAATTGTTTTGGCACTGGCTGCCAATATGGCTGCAGTTAAAGCAGAATGCAAACACATGAAGTTTGTAATTTCTTTGGTAAGCTTCTGTGTCCCTGTGTCCCTGTCATGACACTGTGTTCGAATGGCCATTATCTAGCTACTCACTTCGCTACCCCCGTGGTATGCGATATGTACAGGGAAGTAGCCTGTGTGTTCCCCCTCACCTAGGCATAGCCGCTCATCATTAAAAACATTTTATCCCAAGTTCAAACTCAGTACATTAGAAAATTTAGTCAACGGGTGAAAAATACCCATATGGTTATTCCACGCACGGCTATTTCTTTGGCACCCATTGTCTGCATATAAAACTTTTTATACGCATAAATAATGCACGTATAGTAAGTTTTGCAGGGGAAAATGTATATACAGTGAGGAGATGCTAGCGCAAAGGCACACCCACCACAAGTACAAAATCACATTAAAACTGTCCCTTCGGCAAACAAAATTTCCGTATTTTCATACATTCGCGTGAATTCACTTCGAAAAAGATACATCCGATCCGCAGTAAAGACCGCCCCCCCCTTTTTTTTCCTTCTTCCCACATTGTCCAGATTCACAAACACACTGCTACGTGACTTTAGAAGAATGAAAAGTGACATGCGAACATGTGAATGTACAATAAAGACATAAGAACATAACCTTCTTGACTTTGCATAATTTGCTTTACACAAACATTGTCCTTTTTATAAACGTCAGTACTTATTCCTCCAATATTTCTAAAAATCTTTTTTGGGTAATATCTACTTCTTCTATAATATCCTCGTGGCATGTTGAATCACTGATGTACCTTATTGTGCAGGAAGCAGTTTAGTTTGATTCAGACTGTTACGATGTGGTTTGACTGATGGCACATCGGCAAGTGACTTGTGTCTGTCTTGCACTCACTTATATACACATTCCCAGACGATGAGTCACGCACCAGAAATAACGGGTTTGGCATGTGACCCTGAAAGTCGCCATGCATTGAAAGTCGAGCTCCGCGACGCCCATCTGTAGTACTAGGAAGGGCGTCAGCCCAGGCTTCTATGTAAGTGAGGTTATGTTAGCCTAAAATGAAAACAACTGGACCGATTTCGTTCAAACAAACTTTATTATAATATGTGCATTATATACAAGCTGTACATGACCTAAAACGTGTAAATCGCAGACTAAACAGCCAATAGCAATTGGCGAGGGTCAGTCGTTTGTTGTAGGGCTGATTGGGGAGGGGGGTGTACCTTCGGAATTGTAAGTTTTTAAAATATTTCTTTAAAAATTAATTTTTTATAATTTTTGTAATATATTTTTAGTAATTTTTAATAATATATTATTTAATTAATTTTTATTTTTATAAATTCTTAAATTTTTGGGGTTTTGAATGTCAAAGGTCACCGGGGTCAAGGTCAAAGGTCACCAGGGTCAAGGTCACCTGGATCCATTATGGCCACCGGCTGACCGGAATGACAGCACAAACAGATCCGATGCTCCGGTCCCAGGTCCCGATGTGCCAAAGTCTCCATAATCTATCTACTTTGGACTTTGCCCTAGCTCACTGCCCGCTCGTGAGCTGTGGTGTGGCCGCGGGGGCTTTTCGCTTCAGCAGCATGTTTTATTTCTCAGACACGCCAACTTTAATTCATAGGATAATAAACACAGATTATATCTGCACGCACAAGTCAACACCAGGGGAGACCAATATTCAGGGGGACCAGGGTTCAATTCTCGACTCGTTTGGCCGATTTTATTTTTTAAAATTCACTCCAGGTGAATGCTGATTTGGTTTCTTGGTTGAGTCCTCACTTGCTCCCGTTTTCCCTATCAACTCGCTCCGTCTCAAAAGGGTAAAAACTTTCCTTTTTTTTTTAATTATATTGTTAGCTTGCACGCCACCTAAAAGTGTAAGCTCACACTACTATTTTACGAGAGTCGAGTAGGCATACACGATAAAAAATATCTTCATCTGTTCAATATAAAAGGAAGGAGGGTTACACCTTTTTCTCTCGCATCGAATCCTCGACATCGGGCTTTCAGAATCACGAGTCATCCTAGTTTCAAGGACTTAAAACTTAAAAAAATAACATTAAATCGCAACATGTAATTCAGGCAAATGTGTACATATTACCTTTAAAAAAAATCACTACATTGAGCACAAAGATTTATTTGGCATCAGCAATTCCTTGCATTTTTCAGGCATACCGTGAAGCCAATTTGCATTTTACAGGTATTAAAACTTCAATTTTGTACCCGATTCATTGTTGGCCAGTCTGATAATGCTAGGGATATACAATATACCGAATCGGGTCATTATTATTCTATTCGTAACCCAACAAACGAATCCTTTCTTCCGCTGATAAATTTACTTAAAAATATTTTCATGCCCACATACACAGTGATCAATTAGTGTTAAACCGTTTGGGGGGAAAAAATCTAACAGAATATTCGATCCACTCACTTCTATTGACGCTCCCCGCGTCCATGTATTTTTGGCCGTCAGAACACACGCGCTAGCGAAGCCTGCCGGCGGTCAACACCAATAAATATTAAGGGTGGCGGACGTGTCCAACAAAAGGATCCCGCGCCTCACAGCTGCAAAGACGGGCCACCCAAGTTTTCTGCACGTGCAGACGGCATCCGGAGGCAACGGAAGCCACCAGGGCACGAACACAGCTACACTGGGCAGCTGCCCCAAGATACGCCGAGGTCCCACGACCCCGGGCTTCACCGCAATAAAACCCTGAGAGCTTTTGGGGCGAGCGTGCGGAGAGAATAGCGGCAAGGCAGGCGAACCACACATACGCCAAGCCAAGAGGCCACCCAAATATTTTCGCATGCACAGGACGAAGTGCTTAAACTTGTAAACCAGGATCGAGGGGCAACACTGGACCCACGCGCGCCAGAAGGCCGCACACGTTGTTTTATAACCCAGAGGGGATGCGGCCATCGGCGGCCACCTGCAGAAATAACACGAGTTCAATATGGCGATGGGAGCCTACAAAAACGACGAGAGAGAGGAAGGGGGGGTTCAGTGAGGCGCTAGCCGTGAGACAGCTCAGTCAGGCGCGAGCAGCGAAACGACACAGTTGGTCGGAGGTCCGTCCGCGAGACGTCCGGTGTTCGGAGCCGGACGACGGGAGTTGGCCACGAGCACTCAGTGGGAAACATAAACCAATCCAGCAGGGAATCAATCAGTCGCGGTAACGAGCCGAAAGTGGCACGGAAGTTCGGTACTGCCACTCCGGGATGCCCAGATAGCCAGTCAAGACATTAAGGGGTTCGCCAACGACGGGCAGCCGACGAGAGTCCGAAGACGCGGAGCGATTCCGGAAGAGCCAGCCGACATCAGACGCAGAGGCCTGCCAGTTCCAGTTCACCAGATCTCAACTGCAGGACCAGCTACCAGCACAACAGGACAGATAAGTACAGTCATCCAGCGTGTGTGAAGGACCCTGAGTAGTGTTCCGCGAGTGTTACGAATATCTAGAATCACCCAGCAAGTACGAAGCAGATTTTCCCCCCCCCCCACGACGCGAACTATACGTAATCTACGTACAGGAACGGGAGGGAGTTGTCTCGAGAACTTGTGTGGCACTTAACTTGTTTTAAATCAATAATAAAACTAGAGATTTTTCTTGAACTCTTAATCATTACAGTGTATTGATTTATTAGGAAATTGGACCTTTAGAGAACAGTGTCAATCACCTTCCTCCAAAACCACAGCTCTGGGAGTTCTCACTATAAATACGAGTGTAAACCTCCTTTCTTGAATAAAATATTTAACCCTTGCTGCGTCGGGAAAACCTAAGACATTTTTGCAACACATACACACACACACACACACACACACATATATATATATATACACACACACACACACACACACGCTCGCATGAAACCAACTAAAGGTAATAGAGAACAACCACCAATTACAGAAATAGGAAAAAAAAATTACCGTTAACAAACTTAATATAATAAATACACTTCATAGTCCGAACAGTGCCACATATATATTTTTCCGAATCGACACGATATTCCGAGGTGAAAAAAGCTTAGTATTTTGAATTGTATTAATCTCGCACCTTCAAAGGAAACGCCTGTGTTTACACACCAAGGACCAGACCATTAAAAAAAAAAACTTAAGGTCCAGTCCCCTAATATTATTTATTTAAAATTACACATTATGCAACGTCATTTCAGAGCTGAATACCGATTCTAAAATATTCCCCAGTTCATTATGAACCTGCAGAGATACATACGCACGTTAGCAATGTTTCAGCCCAGGCATGCCAGTGTATCATAGACATAGGAACGAAAAATTTTCGAAAGGCCAGAAGCGAGATCTAAGTCATCCATTATCGGTGTTCATTTATGCGGCAAACTTCGCGCACCACCATCATGCCCAGAAAAAGTTATGATGCTTGCTAACATACTTGCGCTCAATCAGCCACTCGTGATGGCACGAAGATACAAAATTTCGTATTATGCTAGCACATAGGCTATAACTTAGCAAAAAAGTTAAACATATTCATGTTTACGCACATGAGGTTTACTACCCATGCAAAATTATAGAATATCAGACTGCAGGAGAGATTACTAAGGTCAGAAGGCATACTTCAATCTGCGAAATTATGAAGATTTGGTCACATTACAGGCTCCCAATCGAAAACAGCACCCCAGGCCCATTTTGCAACGATGACCTCTTCCACGATGTCGCATAAGAGGAGAACCGCAGCGACACAGCGGCCAGAGCTCTCGTTTCCCATCACGAGTACGCACATAGCCTCCTTTATTTTGTACACACGTTTTCGCACAGGAGGTCCACCTCAACACCAGCCCATTTTTCACTCGGCCACTTCGCCCCAACATGACGAGACATGTTTGATTCCCGGCAGGGTCTCGCCCAGATTTTCGTCCTTTCATTCCCCAAAAACATTCCTCATTCCTAAAAACATTCCTCAAAAACATTCCTCATTCCTAAAAATATTCCTCAAAAACATTCCTCAATACCATTCCTCATTCCTAAATATATTCCTGAAAAACATTCCTTCCTCAGTTCTTTTGTTTGTCAAATAAAACTCAGGCGACTTAAACAGCCTTAGAAATACATAACACTTAGGATTGAACCATATCCCCTCTAGCGCACTTTCTCACGCAATTATTGCTTAAAATAGACCCTTGCATTCTAGTTTATACACCACTGAAATAATACGTTTTTCAGAAAAGCAGTAGGGTGAAGTTTAATAAATTAAAAGTGCACAACTAAGAACACATAAATGTAATATCCTACTTTTTCCATGCATTCAATCTTTGCATTTCTCTGATGTTTTGCAGATAGTACACAATGGTTTCATTCTATATAACTCCTTTCCTTAAGTTCACCGATGATTTAAAAATATCTCCTTACTGTGCAAGGCAATCAAATGCCTGAGTCTATCAAGAAGTTCATTGGGGTCTTCAGGAAATATGTAGTCGGTGTTCTTGTTGTCTCCTGCATTATTCACGGCACTTTTTTACAGCAAAGCCGGCGAGGAGATGTGTGAGGAACTTGAAAAAATCGCCATTGTTTCCACCGTCAACACTGTCTTCATTATCGTATACATGGAACTTCGCTTTTTCTGCAGAGGCATTACCCACGTCTTCGTCAACACATACATCAACGAGTATCCTTTCCTTTGAAGGAGGTATAGTAACGACGCTCAACGTACTTGTAGTCTGACATGTGGTATTATTTCCATACAATGTATAGGTTAAAAACTTCTATTGCAGTTTAGGAAGTTTACCATAAATTGTTTTTACAGTGCATTGTTAACAGGAAGAAGCGAAGTCGTCACATGTCGTTTCTCGGTAGGAGAAGGAATGCTATATTGACAGACCTTGGCATGTCTATTCAAGTTATCACCTCGTGCGAACTGCCGAGGAAAGTTTTTGCAGCTAAAAATCACGCGAGAGGGGTTCTTCGGACATTCGCTCTTTTCTCATGTCGCCGCGCATTGTAGTCGAACGCATGAACTTTGTCGCAGTATCGGCACTGTCGGCGACTCGACGTTGAAGGCGTTGTTCCCGACACTACTTTCATGATTGCCAGTCGTACACGCGAATAATTTTCGGTACAAGGAGAGTGTTCACTTCCAAATCAATGTTCAAATCATGGTGTCAGAACGTCAACTGAGCTTATGCTGACTTTCATTATTCTAAATAATCGCAATTCTTTTTTCCAGTGAATTAAAAAAATCATAACGGATGGCAAAAAAAACTCTAGTGTTATTCAAATAAATGCAAATATTACCAAATGCTCACGAACTTCCGATATTATTATTTCCCCCGAGATTATTTGTATTTTTTTTCTTCTTCTCCGGTAAGGCAGAGACTGTTTCAGTTTGCTTGATGCTTTTTTAGTAAGGCATAATTAGTATCATAAATGTATATCGGCTGCCTACTACGAATATGCCCGCTCTCAGAAAGAAGGCTGTTTAAGTCTGATTGATACCACATTAATGTGTTGGTATGATAATTACATTGAGTGACATAACAATTGGTTGCGGACAGGACACCTTCACAAGAAAAAAAAACAGTTCTACTTGTGGGGCCCCTCTAGTGTGGGCAAGACCACTTGTAATAGAATACTGCGTGGAGAGCGAATTTTTTAAATCCAGATGTTAGAAAATTCGCGTTTCAAGACTTGGGCGATAGGTTTTACGATGTAATAGGGTTTGAAGAATACAAACATGAGTATCGTTGTGATGTTTTCATTAAGCATCTTTGTGAAGGAATGTGAAGCATTATATGTTCCTCGATTTTTAGAATTTTTTTAGATTTGTGCTATTTTTTATTATTGAGTGGGTGAGTGTGGGGGAAGGGGATGGGACTGTTGGTTATGGTTGGTATGGTGAGCTAGGGGTATGATAGGATAACATTATATGTTCCTTAATTTTAAAAAAAAATTCAGATTTTTTACAATTAAAAAAAAAAATTGGGTTCAAGGTCAAAGCCAAGATCATGGGTCAGGATCACCAAGATCGAATAAGGTGGTCGGGTGCTATCACAACATGGCCGCCCTGGGGGCCACTTTGACAACCGAGATGACTGCTGGCTCCCAGCTCAGGTACCAATAACTGTCATAAGCTGACATTCTTTATGTACAAGTGTTGCACCAACGCGACTGACTGCATTCCGACCGTAGATATCCTGATATCATATCAGAACTAATATTAGGATGAAACACTGTTGGTTATTTGCTCTCATTTTGCAACGTCGTAATGAAACTGTTTATTTCGAATTAGGAGACAGTGAGTTTGTGTGGACATTATATCATGAGACTAGTATTTTTTAACTGTGTAACTTAGTTGAACACATTACAAAATTTCTTGTAAAAATATATTTTATGTAAGGAAAATAATAAACGCATTTTGTATTTGATTAGTAGCTCAATATAAAACCACACTTTTCCTTATTTTTAATACCAATGTTCTCAAGAAGGTAGTGGACAGAAAACTAGATGTTAGAATATTTTATTTGTTTTAAGAAAAGTAGTTGTTCACATTTTGCTGGATACTTTTTAAGTGTGTATATAACGTTGTTTTATGTTTCCGAATAAAAATGTTTAATTAGTTCTATCTGTCGTTAAATTTTCAGACCACGTTTCTCGGTGACGGCTGCTCTTTCACCAGCGAAAATTTTGACGTAAGATCCACTTCTCGACGTGGCTAGTGCTAAAAACGAGGCCAGTTTTTTATATTCCGAATGTCTGTTCCAGTTTTCCGCTGCATCTGCTTGGAGGGAAAAGCGTAAATTTCATTATCCCTTTACAAAACATCAACACCTTTGAATAAAATAAATCCATAGCATTTTAAGGTATTCTTGTGTCTCAATTCATATTTTACAACAACAAACGACAGCCAAATTCATGCTATTTATACACTTTAAATATTTCGAAGTTTGTTTAAGGTAAATACATATACTTAACCGTGTTTTTAGACACTACCCTGGTCTTGGAACCAGACTTTGAACCACCATATTCGGGATCTGCAGTCATGCTCTGAACTCGAATGGTGCAACAGAATTTTTGGCGATCTTAAATAAAGTTCGGACATGATCTCGGATCGAGCGATGGACTTCAATGGTGCAACCGGCCATTAGACCGTTCTACACTGCGCGAATGCGTAAGAAAACGGACTCGAAACAGATACCTAAACGGGGTGAACGGACGACTGGGGAAGAATTTTAGCTATTGTACAGTACACAGAAACGAAACGATCTGCAACTTACAAAATAAAAAACAAACTTTTCTCTTATAAAATTACTAAATAACCTTTAAAACAACAAACCCCAATTTTTAATATTTAAACTTTATTTATACTAAGTACACAGAACACGAATTTACTAATGGCATCAACATCATATCAATACAAACCACAAATATGATAGTGGGGAGGGTATGAAGATCAGGGAAATGGTGGGGTAAAACACAAAAAGATTATATAAATTACAGTTATTTCAGGTTCCTTAACCCATTAAACGCAAGAAGACCTAACCTAACTAAAACTAACTTCACGATAAATGAATACACCAAGAGATGTGTGCAGACACGATATAGTTTGTTAGGAAAATCATAATAAGTAAACTCGGGTGGGTTATACACCCCTGTGATTCACCTACTGTGAAGTAAGGTTTAATTTGATTAGGTCTGCTGCATTTTACATGACTGGCAGCTAAATTATGTATGCCCTTCTATTACAACAATACACGCAATACTACACAGTACGAATTACTACATTATATGCACTTTCCATGCTAAAACTCCAAATGTATTATGTTACTCACCCATTGAAGCAGCATTCATACCTCCTAGATGATTAAGAACGGCATGTTAATGCCAATTCAATTTGTAGAAACTCCATAGACACTCAAAATTTCGCACAAGTAGGGGAGACCGGGGCAAGATGACTATGTTAACAATTTTTGATGTTTATTAATTTATTTTTAAGGATAAAAAAATTAATTTTACATGAACTGTTAGAGTAGTCCTTCGTGGTATTAAATATATTACCATTTATTTTTTCAAATAAAATAAATAAAGGACAATTTTATTTTTTATAACCTTATCAAATTGTCATCTTGTCCTAATACTGGGGCAAGATGACTTTGGCCTTGGGGCAAGATGACAACACTGAAAAAGGTTGAACATATTTTATCTTTTGAATATGTTACATGGTTTAACAAATGATAACTGTGTTTTTACATCTTACAAAGTATCAAACTAAGCATATTGCATTGTAATGCAATGCTGAAGTGTTTAGTTGTGCAGCTAACATAAGTCACAAATAAAAATGCCATTTTCATAATTGGAACATTCCTCATGCCACCACTGTTGGCATTTACAGCACTGGATCCATTATTCTGTTGGAGGGTCACAATATTCCTCTTCACAAGCAGGACATCTTATAACACCATCATTTGAAGTTGATGCAACTGGACTGTTTGGCCTGGATTTTATAGACTTAGGCCTACAGGAACTTAGTTTGAGTTTTTTTACTCCGTTTTTAGCTTCACGAGTTTCTTTTCTCTGTTTTTTTTAACGTTCCTGTTCTTCCTTCTGCTTTTCCCTTTGTTCTAACATTTCTTTGACGGGTGTGCTTGTAAGAATGCTTGAGCTCAGTTTTTTGCTTTTTCTTTTTTTCTCACATTGTTTTGCTTTAGGCAATGGTTTGAAATCAAAAACACTAACAGGCTTCTTTGGTGCATCGGAATCAGCATTTGCCATAAGTTCTGGTTCTTCTGGAGGGTTTATATGTTGGTTTTCTACTACCAGGGTCTGAGGACTAGCACTATTATTCTCAGTTTCATCGCCAACAACATCATGGTCAGTAGTTTTTGCAGCAGCAAAGTCATGTTCGCTAAACACAAGAGGATTATAAGGCTCGATCCCACATTCTTTAAACCCATTAACGGCATTACAACTGTAGCTGCTTTGAAGTAAGCGGTGCTTAAAAGCTCACCAATATTTTTGTCTGTGATAGCCTGTCCTGGATGAGTGACCATAAAGTTGTCACATGCTTGGCTATAATAGGTTTTTAATGGGCCGAAAAATGACACATCAAGGGGCTGGAGACGATGTGATGTGTGGGGCGGCAACCCAACAATGATAATGTTTTTCTCTCTGCAATATAAGATAGCCTCCAAAGTTATGTGAGTTTTGTGATCAGAACAGGGGATTTTTTGCTTGGTTTCACGTGAAGATAAAAGTCCTTCAAAAAAGAGGAAAAGGTGCCTACAGTTCCTGGTGGGGCTCTCTCTACAAGTTCAGGAAGCATTCGTTTTCTGGCAAAAATCAGAAAAGGTGGCAGGTAAAAGCCAGTAGCGCTAATGCAACTAATTATTGTTACATTCCTTCCTCACTCTGCTGAAACAATTTTAGAAACCCTTCTAGATCCTGTAGGACTGACAACCATGGGTAGCTTATTAGGCACAGTAGACAAACCTGACTCATCTTCATTGTAGATTGAAGAAGCAGGGAATTTATATTTTTCCCGTTGCTCCCTTAAAATGTTGAAAAACCTGTCTACACTTGATTTATTGAAACCCATTGCTCTGGCAATCGATGTTGCTTCTGGTTTGCGTACACTAAATTTATGTTTCTTCATAAAATTAGACAGCCAATCTTCTCCCGCCATCTTTGTATCTTTGTTGAACGGATGCGAAATACCACATTCCTCAGCAAAGTCAAAAACCAGTCTTCTACACTGTTTCTTTGTTAAGCCAAATATCATTTTGTCCATTGCTGTGGAGTAGGATTTTAATCTTCTTGCTTTGCAGCACTGAAGACTTCTCTAAATCTCCCTCCATGAACCGGCATCTCCTGAAATAAAAATTAGCATTCTAGTGAAAAAAGTTTCAGGACTCAGATTTTACAGATTTGAATACAGATTTAATAACAGGATTTAAAACAAGAGATTAGGTCAATTAATTACTAGGTTCAAATTAATATTTTTCTTAAAGCCTATTAAAATTTTTATTATTTATCCTTACATTTTCATTTTTTTTCAAGCGGCGACGAAGTGTAGCTTCAGGTACGTTAAACGCATTTGCAGCTACCAAGCAGCTCATACGTCCTTCTTTTACATTTTCTAGAGCAGAGGCCATATATTCTTTGCTCCATTCTCCTCTTGAGGATTTCTTCTCATAGTGTCTAACCATATCTGAAATATAATTATATATATCATTAATAAACAATTATAATTAAGTATTAATTAACTATAAAAAATATGCCTTTAAACTAAATAAATAAAACATTTATTAATTTAGTGTATTGGTATATTGTTAACTAATACTTAATTAAGCCAACACAACAACTCTGGCATCATAATCATAGTTAGTTTAATAAATTCCGAAACACGGGGCAAGATGACGAGCTCGTCATCGTGCCCCCTTCATCTTGCCCCGGACTGCCTGTTAAAAAATATTCGTTTTCATTGCCATGAAGGAAGGTGATTAATTTACATTTATTCATGGTAATAGGTAGTATTTAAACTAAGTTACTCATAAATATTAAAGAGAAACGAAATATCTTACCTGTATCTGTAGCAGAGCTTATTTACGCATGCATCAAAGTTATATTGTGGCAGCGGTAAACAATCAAAGCTTCACAACTAACACAAAAATGGCGATTTCAGCATCCCTATACTATTTTTTAACGAACGGCCGACAGAAGAGCCAGCAGTGTCTGGTTGATGCTGCCACCTAGTGGAAAACTGAACAAATAAGACATTCGTCATCTTGCCCCGCTCTTCATCTTGCCAAGGTCTCCTCTATTATATTTTATTATTTCCCATGGACAACGGCACAGAAACACTCGTATTTTCGCACAATAATTTTATATAACATCTCAAACAGAATGAATTGTAATAAAAAACGCATAACAACACTCTAACATCACAAACCTTGACACATTCAAATTCAAACGATACACAGTATTGGCGCACATTCCCAACATACAACTGTGATGTAAACCAATTTCAATGCACATTTGGTTCCTGTCTCTGTGCATCATTGATCACTGAATTTATTGGAATGTATCATGGCAAAACATTTCAAATGTTTATAAACACCATCTGCGAATGTCTTTTTGAATGATATGCTATACATATATTTATTCTAATAGTAATATGTTTTGTAGCACAATTCTCTTGTGAATATAGACAAGGTAAGCCTTGAAAACTTCAACAGAGTTGATGGGTTTTTATGGCCTCAGGAGCAGAGAGAAGTGTGGTTAGGTTATAGTACAGGTGTTGTGGTACTTGTAAGGATGGAAAAAGGGCGCCAGAGCATGGGATACTCATCTAGAGATGTGCCGATCGCCCATGTGGCTTCTCCTGAGCTCACTTCACGACAAGCAGATGTCGCTGATGAATTTTTTAAGTCCTGCCTATACCTACTGATGTGAGGTCGGGGATAGAGACCGGTAGTGACTTCACCGCTGCACCATTCTTCATGAGGAGTTCTGGTAGGAAATACTCACCAGAAATGTCTTGTAGATTTCATACTGGCTGCTCTGCTGTTGTGGGTCGTGGCCGAGTCACCCAGGTGGCTAGGCTGTTATCCGATCCTCTACGTCTCAATTGAAGTGTTATTAATACTACTTGCAATGGGAAGTCGCGGTCGGCCCAGTACTGCCGCGGGTGCCTGTTCTGAGGTGGACAGTTATTCTGGTATCAAGTTAGCTAAATGCGGAGTTGTAAGGCCACTCCACACACCAATTAAACACTGATAAAAGTACATGTTACATTGAAAACACATAAAAACCCTTAGAATGGCTAGTTGGTGGGTCCAGCTCCCGAAATGCCTTTAAGAGACAACGCCTGTAAATAAAAATGCTGACTTAGGGATTATAGTCAGTTATTGATGTTAAGACACTACATACCAGTTTGCGGTGCTCACATCGTTAAGTGGACATGATGCACTGAACCTGTCGAGGGCTGATAAAGAAAAAATAAGATGGTATTCTTCTGATTAGAAAGGTGAACTTCCACTCCTAGGGCTGTAGGTCTGCAGGAGGTAGAGAGGCGCTCCTCCCGGGCGATGAAGTTATGTTAAGTTATACTGATCTTGTGGAAAAATAAATTAAAGTATGGTTCTTGGTGGAAGACAAAGAAGTTGATGAAGTGCCCAGGAGTCGCGAACCGCATGGCATGCTCAATTGAATGCCTGCTTCAGACTGAATGCCTAACGGCATCTTTCCAGTTACTTGCCATGAAGACACCAATAGCCTGAAACGTGAGTGTAAAATAAATGAAAAAATAGTTTTAGGCCCTTAATTGTTTACAATGCATGTGTAGGAAAGCTCCGTTAACTAAATTTAGACTAAACGTTGTCCCTAGCAAAAACTTATATATTCTCTATACTAAACAAGCTGCTTAATTATTCATGACAATGCATTTTCGCAGTGTTAGGTTTATGGACAAATAGTGCTGTAAACCTGTCTATCCAATTCTGTAAACCTGATGACTCCTGCAATAATAAACATGTACACTTTTACACTCGCTATTCCTACTGAAACACATAAACTGAGATGCCCCCAGTCACGTGATGCCTGTGTGGGCTTAACTTAAGTTGGCACGGGTGAAGTTAATGTTCCTAGTAGGAAAATGTGGACACTTCACTTAAATGTAATTTTTAATTATGTTTAGTAGCACAGTTTACATGTGTTTTGCACTTTGTATAAACTGGGTATGATTTTGTTCTGCTTTTGGGGACCACAAACACTCCCTTAGTGTTTCACAATAGCATCGGTTGCTTGTATGGATCCCGATAAGGGGTGCTACGAAGCCTGATGTCGCCTTTACGCGTGCTACACTCTGACTGTGCAGTGCTGAGTGTGAGCACATGTGCCGGTCGGTTGGGATCCGAACCAAGTGACCATCCTGGTGTTTACCATGTGATTGGATCAATGTGGGACAATCAGCTGACTTACATTGTGTGGGGTGAAGCTGGTGATTTCCCAAACATCATCGAGATACTGTAGCTGATGGCCACGTCCGATGTTCTTGTCGTCGGCACGGTGCTCCGCCGTTGTTGTATTGTGGTGCAGCGCATGGTCGTAGAGACCAGTGAGTTTGGGCTGGCATCAAATACTGCTAGGAAAATTAATGCAGTGAGGGCGACACAGTGGTTACAGTGTTCACTAAACCACTTACATATCCCCTCCATTCCCTGTTAACATCCCTGTGCATGTGTCGTGTATGTATTGTGAGTGTGCAAAGTGTTCAGTAATTCATGGGCTTCAATACCACGTAAACAACCCCATGTTTATGTGCTAAAGTAAAAACAGGATTTGAAAATAACGTATTCGGGAATGACTACCCACACATCTCCTAGGGTCAGAGTGGACTCGTCCACCACGAGCCACCTGCTGTCACCCTAGAATATACATAAATAAGGATCCAAGTGATTTTTACATTAATTACAATAAAAGAGTTAAAATATAAACAAATATAATGTACATATAACTGACTGGGAGACACAGCCAAATTGCATACTTAAGTTATGTTGCATATGATTTTATTACCAATTCAATTTCTTTTTATGCTCAATTTACTTATACAAATTAATATATAAAAGTGTTATTGTATTGTTGTGCCATATAATTGTATTTGTGTCTATTTGTTTCCTCAGCAAATGTGCAATTGTATTTTCGTAATGCACTTGGCATGCTTTCGAGCATGGGTCCGTAGCTGGCGGCCAGTTGGTTCTGCACATGCTGATAGAGTGGACGTGTGCCGTGCGCCCCCCGTCATTTCAATATCTTGTGTCTGTCTTTAGTGTATCAATACTCATTTACTTATTATGGAACTTAATTAACTTCATTTCTTTATCTTGGCCCAGAGCAGAGCCACTCTGAACAACGTCATCTCGAAATGCACGAGGGACTTAAATAACTCTAATTGTTTTCATCAGCATCGTTCCTCTTTGTTCCATGTCGGCTGCCAGCATGCCTTAATGCTGGACCAGTGTAAGTAACTATCAGAAGGGAATAAATAGTGAATAAAAATCAGTGCAAGTGATCTCTTGCTTTATTTCACTATTGGCTGCTTCACCACCACATACTCTAACTATGGGTCTTCTACCCATTGGTGCATCGCTACGGGGTTGGGAACACTGTAGTGAAGAGCTGGCATTGTGGGCATCAGGCTCACCAAAGGAGCATTCCCCTGAACGAGTGGATGGCAGGCATGGAACATGCATACGAATGCCAGGTATGCGAATGCATTGTGTGCAATATATGTCAATGCAAACTGCCACACATAATTTTTTCCCAGCCACTGATTTCACCATACTGCTTGCACAATCTATGTCATACCAATGCCAATGCGAGCAAGCATAGAACAACGAAAACCTATAGAAGCATAACAACACTCAAACAGCCAATAACACACAATCACGAATTCAATTGTTACCTATGTTTGCAGACTTATTGACTGAGGAACCCCAGCCCTTCCTCGAGGACTGTACAACCTGACTCCACCGTTATGGAGCTAGCGAGGAAGAGTGGACTAAATGCATCGAGGCCAGCTGAGTGGAGACACACGGCAATGGTGGCGATTGGTTAACCATTATGGGATGAATTGGACCACATTTTTACAGGATTCCAGTGCCGATATAATGGTATGTTCTCCTCGTTACAAGCACGCATTCTCGCAGTACTCGACAAATATTCGACCCACGAAACTCTAGCAGCTTTCACTATGGGTAAGATAAACCTGGTACAGCAGTACCACCCAAGTATGACAGTGGCCGAGGTACTGGAGGTAGTAGCTGTAATGGTCCTATTGGAATACCGCAGCGGATTAGCACTACTCATTCATGGCCCATTATAGGTATTCATGTACTCGATAATGAACTTCGACTATACCAAGTGCGACAACCAAGACTGCAAGTAGACTACATCGCACAAAGCAGCAGGCGGATCGGCAGAAGCAAAACAAATTACAACAGTGGTGGTAACAATGGCACGACTCAGAAGGACACACCTCCTATCGTGTCACTACTGCCAAAACCAAGTGAACCCATGGTGACCAACAATGACAAATGGGTATGGTACAAAACGAAGAAGCCACCCTACCCATACAAAAACTGTCCAGGTGAGCAGTACCACTGGCATAGTGATTGCCCTGTAATAAAAAGAGGAAAGGCAACAGATGCGAAGGACAATCCACGACCACCGGGAAATGAGCAGAAGGGGTAGGTCGACCGGATGTCACCTCCCCAGTCCCGACGAGCTGAATCCGACTCTCGCCCCACAACAGGCCCTAATGCAGCAGCTCCTCTCAGATCAACAATCTACACCCAGTAAGTTCATATGCATTCAAGTGGACATCAGGAGTGTAAAGTGGTATGCCATTATTGATACGGCCGCATCCCACAACTTTGTATGGCCAGGGATCGTTGATGTGAGAGCTCCGCAGCTTCACAGTGAAGTCATTCATTTAGCCACAACCAACAATAGCAAGGAAACCATGGGAGAAGCCAGCATCATATTACGCATATGTGACCTCGAGACAAACATGGTAGCACGCGTCATCAACAAGCTATGTGAAGACGCCATTCTCTGTCTCCCAAGAAAAACAGAACAAAACTCTATTGTTGAACCAGCAACTAGGATAATCCATTTCAACACAAGGGAGCACAGAACAGTCTAGAATCTAGACATCCGCCCTAGTAACAGTGCGTCCAACATCAAGCTTGATGATCTGGACCACGAGGTACCACCAGCTTACCATGACGTGGTGCAGCGAGTTTTGGAGGAACGACAGGATGTATTTGCAGCTGCAGATCTGTTATGACATACCAACATGGCAGAGCATGCAATACAAACATAATATGACAGGCCCATTTTCACACCACCATGCAGCTATCATAGCCATCAGAGTAACATCATTCGAGAACACGCTTTCATCAAACACTCAAAAGATCCCTCTTGAGGGCATGAAAGTGGGACGGTCACCTGACTCTGCCAGTACCTAGATGGTAGCAGAGGGGCAGTGCACTCCAGTGCAAGCTTCCGGCATAGGGGTCGTGGAGAGGTTGACAGCCACTTTCGGGCCAACTGCCTCCAGTAGAGGGTACTTCGTAGTTGTGCTGGTGTAGCAGGACGAATGGGTTAAGAGGGGAGGGGTGTGGCACGCATCAGAATCAAATGATATTCTGACAGTGTTTGAGTACCATTATTTATACCTGTATAACCCTAGTGCACCGGCAAAAACATACCTTGTGGCGAACATTTTGTAAAATACGTTTAATTTCCAGAGTTGTTCTCGAATGAAACACGATTCTTCAGCCCAAAAAAACCACATTTGACAAAAATCTCATGTATTTTACAGCATAAACACCTAGATCTAGTAGCCTTCCTCACCATCACATTTCATGGTATGTACTGTAAATTATGTGAAGCCCCTAATAAAATTCGTATTAAGTGTGATTAGTAATGTCCATATATTACATTTGCAGGGATTATTTTCCCGATCTTCGGAAAACTCACTATTCTTTATAATTACCCATCTGCTTCTAGATGCAAATCAATGTATCATGCAGATTCTAAAGTTTACATAGCCCATTTGTGTATATTTTGGAATGCTTGAAAATTATGAGATGAGGGTGTGTTAATTTTTATTTTTCAGAGAAAACGTTAAAACATTCAGCTGTCTATTTTTTTCCTGTATATCCACCAGATGCATTGGATAATCAGGTCGGTTGAATTGGTGGATCAATCGGTTTAACCAGACTCGACCGAAACAGTAGTTTGAGAATTTATGGTGTACAACAGTGGACACATTGGTGAATTTTTAGACATGGTAATATTTTTTGTAATTGACAGAATATAACTGTAAACTGCTTTTTTGGGCCAACAAATTATTGTGAGGTGTTAATCAATATATATTTGTTTGTATTATGTTTTTTTCCCACTTTAATGAAGGAAGTTGATATATCATATTTTGTGTGCTGGGATAGCAGCGAACCAAGGTTTTTGTAACTTATTACTAGTTTTCTATTGACACATGACAGTGTCCTGCCTTCCATACCGTTTGCCATGCTGTGCGTCCACCGCATCAATGGGCACCAGTGTTTCCTCAGTGCACAGTGCAGTGCCACATGCAGCATGCAGTATAGTGCGAGAGCAGCAGAGTGCAGAGTTGTGCTGCACAACTTCATACCTCCTCACTTCCCCTCCGGGTGAGCGATGGTGCGTTATGATGTACTCGACACACATTCATTATAGGGCAATTTAAGGTTAATTATTAAAAGCAAAACAAAGATACACCAGGCATGTGGATGCACAAATACACCCCTATAAGTGTTTCAGTACTTTAATTTTTTTTTAAATAAAAAATTTATGTATTTTTTAGCTCTGTTGTTTTACCCTTATTTCATGACATCCACATTTAAATTGTATTAGTTCATGTGCAGGGTAATATTATGTATTTCTTTATTCATGTTTTATGCAAGGGTTCATGTCCATTTACTTGTGGAAGTGTTTTAGTTCGACTGAAAGCAGTGAAGGGCGAGCTGCGTGCCACCATAGCCCGTACCTCGTGATCTCGCCAGATTCATTCGCCGTCGAGTGTCTCAAGGGGTTGGTACATGCTGCATCATGCTCCAGGTGCTTTCACGTTTTCGTACCAATCATCTTTAGCTGCAATAGTCTGATGTAACTTACTGGAACCTGTTCTTTTCTGCACTCAGAGACGCCAGCCCTTCTTCCCTGGGAATAGCATTGCCTAATAAGCTTAACACACCAGTAATTCATTGATGTGCACACCAGTTTACTTTAGCAGTATTGCCTATCTGGCGGGTCGCAGGCCATAACCTGTGTAAAATTTTCACCTATATTGATGTAAAGTTTTGTGCTAGAGAATTAAATGCTAGTTTTCAAACTTTGTTTCTTTAATTTCAAGCACTACCTTCGGGCGTTTTGGGGTCCAGGTACCCTACAACCCACTTTAACCGCAATTTCACATAATTTATTTTAATAACCAGCATGCTCAACACCAAGCTTTCAAGAGTAAAAGGTGTTGGTATGCATTAATAGGCCCACTTCATTGCGACATATCAGGTGTAGGGAACACATGGTTTTCCTGTCCAGAGGAGCTCATCCAACATTTTCACTGAATGACTGCGTACATCCGGGCGAATGGCCCACCGTACCATGACATTATCATCATCAGCATCAGCAATCGACACAGTCTGCCGAAAGTTTCTGGCGCTTAGTCGGGTATCCAACTCCAAACCCACCTAACAATTTTTTTCACCGCCCCTCAAACCTTCCATTAACCCAACACACCCAGCCAACAGGCTTTAAATTGGTGCCCTTCTGCAGGGCCATTTGCTGCTTAAAATCCACATTGCTCAACATTTTTCCTACGCAATTTACCAGGTGATACTATGGAGATTTTTAAAGCCAGTCTTTATCGCTGTCTCATATACATGCAGTATTTGCCATATTCTTATACTCGATACTAGAATCTGTTCATCATATAATCATCTAGAGTAGCGACTTTTCTGAAGGAAACGCCATAGACCAACAAAAGTATCATTGATGGGTTCTGCAAAGCCTACCTTGTTAATGTTCAGGAGGGCAGAATGTTAAAATAAGAAGAACTTATTAAATAAAATAGTTAAAAGTACGAGCAGTTCGCCGCTTTGTTTACGTCGGATGCCATGATTTTTGGTGAAGTAATCCATTATTAACGTGAACAAATGCTCATTGTGCCATCACCTTATTGGCTGTGGGGTCTGTAGACATCATCGTCATGGAATTTTATGTGGAAGTTGAGATGCCATTAGTTGAAGTTGAGATGCGACACAGTGCATATGTGTTTTTTTGCGGGTGTGAGTTGTGATGTGAGAATCCAATTGTTAGAAGGTTTGTGATTTAAGAATGGAGGGTGCAAGAACGAATGATTCTGTGCGTAATATTCGCCTATGTGGCGGGTGTTATTGGATTTTTTAGTAGATCGTGGTGTTTTGTGGATTTAGGTCAGATGCACGACAGTTGAATGGGTCGTGGACAGAGGAATTGTACCCGTCACGTACCTAGGTGAGTTAATTCATATTTTTTTGGTGTATTTTATGGTTCCTTTAAATCCCTAAAATCCTAGATTAGACTAAATTCGTAGGTTAGATTAACATTCTAAAATCCTAGGTTACTTTATAACTAAAATTCGAAGTTTGTTTGAAACCCTTCTATCCTAGGTTTGTTTAACACCCTACAATCCCAGGTTAGATTAACGCCCTACAATTTAAGTTAGTTTAAAACCCTACAAACCTAGGTTAGTTTAAAAATGTAAAACAGTCAATCAGCCATCGTGGGGTTAGGTTCTGTTAGCTTAGGTGATCACATATTACGAAATTAGTCGGTCGTTAATGCCTCTAGTATAATCGTGTTCTGCATGATTAGTGGAGTGGAAATTACCACTTTTCGGGTTTTTTTAAATATATTTTTTTTAGAGAAAAGCCGCTACTCTGGATAATTACCGCTGCATTTATTTTCAATGGTTAAAATTATCTGGTCCTGGACACATGTACACAAAATGTCCCTAGGTTGTGCTACATGTTATTCATTGCCCAGGATGCATATATATATATATATATATTTTTTTTTAGAAAATTGGTTTATTATTTCGTATCATATATATTACGTTGGTTTTTAAACACATTTAAAAACAGTATTTTAGGCATATTTGTTATTTGTCACAGATGGTAATAAATGTCTGTTCTCGACCACCGGCTATAATGTTTTTCCATAGTAGTGTTATATAATAGTTGAAAAAAAAAATCCCTACAGTGACATGTGACTATCAGTGACATTTCATGTCGAAATGTAAGACTGTGTAGATAAAATGAACTCGTCGCGTAAAATGTGAACCAAACATGGCACAAATGGGTATTTCGCTGCAAATAATATGTATAACGCTGTTGTGTTTGTTGTTTAAATGTGTTGTCTGTGCGGAAACCGACATAGCTCTTGATGCGAGGGCTCAGCTTACGCATCGTCTTGACAGTCTGAACTTATTGTTGTATACGTTCCTGCTGATACTTACAGTATTGACGATATGGTTGTTCAAACATCGTCGGTTGAGGTTCCTGCACGAAACCGGGCTTGCAGTAATTTATGGTAAATAATAACACAATTATTACGTAATATAGTAGCCTAAGTGCCGCTGTGTTCGTGTATTCATAGTTTATAATCCTTAGACCATGCATTGTTTTCGCAGTTGTCATTATTATACAAGTGAGACCTATGTAGACGCTACTATAACTAGTAGGACTATGTATAGACGGTTCAGTGTAAAGTGAGCACTTTTGTGGCATTTGTTACTTTTTCCTTTCAGCTATATTTTATCCTTTAACCACTTTTTGAAATATATATTGTCACGTAAGTAATAAACACAGCATGTATATTCCACTGCACCGTGGAGTTAATGTCTGAGGCTAAAATAAAATATATTTATTGGCTATTATTCCGAATGAGAGGACTATCAAATGTGCTCACTTTACCGTGAATAGCGTGTAACAGCATATCTGTGTTGGAATATTTCTGTGAATGAATCTGCCAATTTGTGTTTATAAAATAATCTGATTAGGGAAGCGAGTCTAGTTATGTGGTAGCATACCAGGCTAGCATTCAATAGGTCGTGGGTTTGAGTCTGCCTGGTTCTTTGTAAAAAGGCTTGCTATCCGTATTTTGATCATTGTCGAACTGTACATTACAATGTAAGAGAACATTTTGTTTTGCCACCTGTTTAGGGTAGTGACAAATTAATATACATAGGGACGTGGTAGCGAAGCCTGGGGACGTGTTAGGAAGGTTACTGACTTCACAATAAGTAAATAATAAGGGGTGGGTGTGCTGGAAATACCTGTGATTCATGATCGTAAAGTAAGAATAAATAGGCTAAGTTTAAATCTTGCATTAACCACAACCAAGTATCAACAGAACATGAATTCCAATTTCAATGTTAATATGTAATACTACCAAGAACAACCCATGAGACTTGATACAATTTAAACGAAAAACTACAACACTGTTTAGCCCAATGAACTGAATAACCTAAAATTGTTGTTACTCATCTAGTATGCATTGATAAATGCAAGAAGGCCTAACCTAATGTAATGTTACTTCACTAGAAGTGAATCATTGGTGTGGATATACTGTTGGTAGGTGTAATTTGCTAGCACTCACAATCCCTGTGATTCACTTATGTTGAAGTTACCTATGTTATTGTATTTATCATGGTTATGTGCCAACAGTGCGTGAGCACTCCAGTTTCCATTCTAAAATACATTACCAAACTGTACAGAACACTAATTTAAACAATTAACTTAAAATAGCTGAATTTAGTACAGCTCACTAAATGAAATAACCTATTATCACTGATGTTACTCACCCATATAGGCAACAGATACAACCCCTCTTGTCATATAAGGTGATTACACACATATTGAACACGTTCGTCTTCAAATGTATTAATTCTGTCCTCTGATCCGCACACTATATATAACACTTCACACAGTGAAAATCAAAATAACCAGTAATGTAAGCACCACAAATGGCATCCCACAAAATTAGCTTCTAAATTTGCATAAGGCCTGAAAGTTATCAACATGGCAGCACTAATTGGCAATTTCCACTTAAAATTTGTTAACAGCAGTTTTGCTAAAAGTGATAGGGAACGCACAAGTTTCAATTTTCTTTTTCCAATGGCACTACGTCATAATACGACTAACACAACATAGCACTGCATCTAAACAAAGGCTCCCAACACCTCGTAGGTACAATATGTAATTTTTACTTTTACTATTTCCATGAGACGTATTACAACACAGCTAAATTTCAACAAGGTAAGACTTGCAAAAGCCAAATATACAGTTTTCATAGTGTGACGGTGCTGGAACACCATACATCCAGCATTAATATGAGCACAGCAAATGGTACGTCCTAACACGGGGATAGATACACAAGGTAACTGAGGCTTACCTTGTTGGTGTGTGCCGTAGCACAAATAACATTAACACAGATCATTTAAAAAACTTGTATTTCAAATAAATAATTACATAAACTCTGCAAGGCACTCTTGAGGGATCATTCAAATAAGTATCATATAGTAAAAACATTACATTATGCAAAAGCATTACAATCAAATTCCCTCTTGATCACAAAAAAACTTGATAAATTAAAAAAATTGAAAGACAACTTGCAAAGACTAGAAATGGAAAATTACTATGTACCAATCTTTAAATAACGATTAAAATAATTATTTGAAAAACTTGTCTAGATTCCACTTCATGACCATCTGGAAAGGAGGGTAGCAATTTAAGCCCAGTAGAGCCTCAGTTTCTTAAAAACGCACACATTAAAATTGCTGTTAAAAAAAAGTTATTATTTTGCCAGAGGCAGTCAAACGACCCATTGAAGCTCCAACCGAATAAAACTGTTGCAAACTAACCACATTTGAAAACATATGTGAAACAGCCCAACGCAAGAGTCATGGACAGAACAAATAATTAAATCTTGGGTTGCGAACAAGACAATACATGACCCGTTAAAACAAGGAGACACAGTAACATGACGTTTTAGTTTAACCGAAACAGAATTTTGACCAGTAACCGAAACCACAATTTGGAAAAAAAAAAAAAAAAAAACTAGCATTACTGCTCACCCAAGACGAACACAACTATGCCACAAAACACTAAAACATTTAAAAAGAACCCATCAAACACACAGAAAATGTCCACGACTCACAGTTAATTACGCTCTAATGCTTGGCAGCTCAGGCAACAAGTCTAATTCAGGTGAGCCACATCGTAGCATCTATGTCCAGGAGACGATTAGTGTGGCAGTTAAACCATTTCAATGTTCTCTTGCAAGCAACACTATCAGGCAACAGCAGGGCGTAGAATAGGAAGAGCTCTAGCTGTGCAGCGGCTTAAATAAACAATCAGAACCGAATAAAAAAATTATAACACATGAATGGTGGGGAAGGCAACGGAGGGAAGAAAGAGGAGGGGATCCGAGCAGAGCAAAGAGTATACCACTGCATCGAGTTGGAAACAAAGAAAATGTCGTGCGCGATGGGCGCTAGCGTCGAAGGTGACCCTTTCAATGTAAGTCGTCGTGGACGTTGGCCGCGTAATAATGCAAACTCACCTGTTTATATCTGGAAACTTAGTGGTAGGGCCAAGCAAAAGATAGGCAACCAAATTTTTTCTTTTTACTTATGTCTTGTACTACTGATTGGTATGAAAGTTTGTGAAATAACAAATGAGGGGAGTGATTACAAAAAAATTAATTAAATTGTTTTTAATTAAGGGTAGTCTGGCCAGGATATGATTAGGCAATGCATGCACGATTTGTTCGTTTATGTATTATCTTTTATAAATAATACCTCACATTGAAATAACAGAGGGGGGGTACATCAATTTTAGTTGGGATCTTGGACTATATGGGAATCCGTTATAAAATTTAACTTCAAGTAATTTTCATAACAAACATTATAATTGTAATGTATTTTAAAAGCCTGTTTGGCTATTTGTATTTTTATAATACTTGTATTTTCGATATGAGCAGTTTATGAGAAAAAATAAAAACTAAATAAGCCCGGAGATAAAGGAAAAGAAAACTAACAATTTTTTGAATAATTTCTCATAATTTTGGGGGTTAATTATCTTGTATTCCAATTCATATCAGGGGATGGTTGAATTGTTGCAATTCATTGCAACTGCGCTATTTGTTTGTACTCTGCTATTTAAACTTCTGCTACTTGAAGGTTTTTCGTAGGACTCATTTTGCTTAAATGAGTGGAATGGAAGGAAGGGGAGTTGGTCACTGTCATAGAGTGGTGGGGTTTCCTACGGCTGCTCCCACTCTGTGATAATAGTTCTTGGATGTTTCCTTCAAAACAGCAGTTTTTTTAAATTATTACCTAAATAGTCCACAAATAGCTCAAGAAAGTGAATTCATGCAAATCTGTGTTACTCTGTTTCACGCAGCACAAAGAAATTACGTGTGGAGGTCCAAACGGATTTACCTGCATGATATGTATGTAGCAGGGACATACCGTATGAAGTAGGTGAATTAGTGCAGTCCTTTGCATTTCACTTTGCTCATACACTGGGCAATACAGTTTTACAGGTTTATGTGAATTAATTTTTCTGGAGTTAACTCATAGCCTGTACAAATTCCAGACATTAGGAAAGTCGAAATAATAAAAAAAAAAACAAAGACCTACAACTATAACAAAAAAAGGGGGGGGGGGACAACTAACATTACTAACCTCGCAACAGAAAGCTGCTTGACCAATCCACAATGTTACAAATACAGAAACATGGCACATATGCTCAAAACATGCACGGGTGCAAGTTAAGTGAAAAATTGTATTTCAGTTTTCATGTTTAGGTAACACACAAGAAACATTTTTCAAGCCATATGCCTCACCAAAAATATTTTATTAATATAACAGTGTAACTTATTGTATTTATTACTGCAAGTATGTATCATAATGGACTGTTGCCATGGAGCAAATTTGCTGTCCTCTGTCAATTAAATTACCTCAATATCATGATCTACAAAATACTCTGAAAGTAAGGGCCAAAAATTGGTTGTAATTCCAAAATTGTTCACTTCTAGTGAACACTCGTATTCAGTAATCTTAAACTCTCAAAACACTTGATATTCCACGCACCATTCTGATATAAAAATTTACACTTTAAAATTTAAAAATAACCACACACAAAGCACAGTGTTTTCATGTTGGCAGCACTTGCTAAAAAATAGTACACATGAGAGAAATGATCAAAAAATTTAAAATTCCTGTCAAAACTTAAAAATAAGTAAGTGTTTACAGTGATATGTGAATCTCACATAACAAAAACTTCAGCTATACTAATGGAAAAGTGTAATGAAATGACTATATGAATGTATGTATTTCACTTTGCTTTTGTTCATGACAATTTAGCATTATCAAACATAAAGGAACTTTGCAGATCATGTAAACAGTATGGGTTTACAGCTGCAAAAATATCACTTTTTTTTTATGGGAATTACAGAAATTATACAAAGCGACCGTGAAATCTTAACTGGGCAAGTTTAGCAAAGCCAAATATTCAAACAGAATGAGGTAGCCCTGTGGTGAACTCTTTGACTCTCATTCAGGAGGTCCTGGGTTAAAATTCCAGTCTTAACATCCTGATTTATATTTTCCAAGGTTTCCTGAAATCATTCCACAGGAATGCTGGGATAGTTTCTTAATACAGGCCTTGGCTGATTCCTTACCCATTCCTGCTTCCCTGAACAACTTGCTCCAACTCTAATGACCATGTTGTCAAAGAGATGTTAAGCCCTACGTACCAAATATACAAATTCTGTACCATTCTAACATTTCCTTAAGAAAAGCCTTTCTTTTTCATAATTATCTTGGAACGTATTGATAATTTTGGAGTTGGAAATGGTTTTGCCAGGTTACGAATAAATCAGATTTTAACTAAACCTGCACAAACACTTTTGTCCCAGGATATGGTCAAACACTGACAGTCCAAAGTCGAGAATGTCAGTATCCAACCCAGTAGGTTTTTTGGCTGATAGGGTCTCCCAGAAAACCAAAATGTACTCATGAGCTATAGGTGCAGCTTAAGTCTACAGAATAAAAAATTATTGAAAATTGTACTAAAACTCTTAGAACTTGAAGTGTGCGGTAAGGGACATCCTAGGGAATGAAAATTAAAAGATTACAGGAAAGTTACTATGGCAAGCTGCATTATGAGCAAACAAGTCCCTGAGGTGTGACAAACCCACCTGGCTGTAATACCTGCAAGTTTCAGACTGAAGGCTGAGCAGGAAGCAAATCTGACATTGGGAATCGCTCAGCACCAAATTTTGGGAACAAGCAGAGTATTCAGAAGTGCAGTTACAAGTGTAACAAAAACATACAGAATCAATTGGAATTCATTATGATCTGCAATTGTTCAATTGAGTAACCTTTCCAAAAAAGTGTCTGAATTAATTTTTTTCCGGCAGTTGTGTTTATAGGTTTTAGAGATGATGATGATTCATTCTGCGTATATGTATTAGTGTATTTGATTCAACATTGTTAGCAATACCTTAATGGAGTGGTGAAAATGGCAACAATTAAGCGTAATTTTTTTTTTTTAATTAACTACAAAATTGGAAAATCATGAAAAATAGTCAATTTGTAGTTCCAAAAATCTGCATTAAGATTTATTTCCAGGAAATGTGGGCCTACCTACATATTTAACATAGCAAAATTCATTGCCAATTTGAAAAAAAAAAACACCCTGTACACAAACCCACCAACACATACTGGTAAGTAATGTTAAAGCATCCAGAGTGATTCACCCATCAGTTAGTTGGTGACTAATGATTCAGTAAAGTAAATTTACTCACCTACTGCACCTTTTTTTATTGCTTATTTCAGATGCATGTCATAACAGACTACTGGCAATGGAAATATTTGCTGTAATCCATTTCAAAAACATTTGTACACAATTCACACTTTACCTCCCAAAACAGAGAGAGTGATTCAATAAATATTTTACAAGAAGTGGCCAACATTGCACAATGAAACTAAATATGTAAATGTTCAGGAAACACACTCCACACACCTGATGCACAACCCCCAAAACAATTGAAATGGCACCCTCCATTCCTAATGCACAAATATTGGCATGGTTGAATTGAGAAGCCTCCACAAGCTAATACTTTACACACTGATAAATGCATTCATCTGCATCTACAGCAGATTCGGTTGTAGTAAAATGGTACTTCAGTGCCACAGTACATCTATGCTCTTGTTAGCAACAAATTAATCTAAGGCATCCTCAAACTTAAATCTGTCTGCATGTATAGTTCAAATGGTAATTTCCATCAATTGAAAAAAATTATAATTAATTATTTAGCCCTACACCAAATGTTCTAATTCAACCATTTTGAAATTTACGTGCAACTTTGTAGTGCGTGATGTGTGAGAATACCATTTTCAAAATTGTTTTTCCAGTTTTTGGAAAGTTTTAAGTGTAAAATTTATGATTTAAAGTAGGGTTTTATTTTTTGTCGACTATGAGAGAATCAAACGAGTAGTTCAGACAAGCGGGAACAGGAGGAAAGTGGCCGGTTATTATGCAGTTGAGGGGCTTTTCTGCAACCCCCCCCCCACCCCCCGAAAATTGATATATTTCCGCTCTACTAATTATGCAGAACCCTAATATAATAAGGGCATTAACGTCAGACTAATTTCATAATATGTGCCCACCTAACCTAACAGAACCTAACCCCACGATGAGTGAATCACTATTTTACATTTTAAAACTAACCTAGGATTGTTGGGTTTTAAACTAACCTATGATTGTAGGGTTTTAAACTAATATACGTATTTAGTCAAATCTAGGATGTTAGGGATTTAAAGGATTCATCAAACACATGGAAGAATATCAATTAACTCGTCTAGGTAGCGGCGAGTACAATTCCTCTATACTCTGCCAATTCAACTGTTGTACACCTTACCTCACTTGACAAAACAAGTAACATCCGTCACATAGGTGAATATTATGCACAGACGCACACATTCATAGGCGAAAATACACACAGAAGCACTCGTTATTGCACTCTCAGTTTTTAAATCGGTCAGATTCAGACTTTACAAGTCGTGCCCGCAACAACACAACCACACTTTCGCATTTGAACTGCAACTGAAATTCAATGACGATGACGTATAAAAGACAGTTACAAAGACGTCAACAACCTACAGCCGATAAGGTAATGGCACAATGCCGAAAATCACCAAATATTAAGGCTTCCGACGTAAATAAACCGGCGGATTGCTCATACTATTAACAATTTTATTTAATACGTTATATTTATTTTAACATTACACCCTCCTGAATATCCGCGGCTGGTAGGTAGCGTGCGAAACAGTGATGCGCAGCCATTAAACATGGCGACCGACGTACACACCAGCCAAACTGCTTGTACATTTCCCAATTTTGTTAAATTTTTTAAAAATATTTTTTACTTATTTTAACGTGACCCCCTCATATATATGAACAAGGTAAACTGTGCAGAACCTATTAATGCTACTTTTGTTGATCTAGGACGTTCCGTTTAGAAAAGCTCCTAAACTGCATAATTACCAAGTGGTCATGGCCTGTAGTAAGGAGCCATCCCATCATTTGTCTAGAATGATTTTGGAAAAATCATTAAAAACTGTAATCAGGATGGTTGGATCGGGGGGCGATGAGTGTACAACCCGATACCATATGTTAACACACAGGTTATGTTGCCAATATAATGCCAATGTCAGGTGTTTTTTTATTAATACCCATCCCTTCTTCTGACAATATAACGGGGTATCCACGGCAGGGACACTTTCAACATACATAGATGTTGGTAGCACCACATATTTTTATGGTAACTCCGTACACTATAGATCCTCTTTCGTCCTGCCGTTCACTCACTATTTCCACTTGACATATTTATTCTATAACACTTCATTTTATACCATGTTTACTTTTTTATCACTTTATACATTCCAATTACCATAACACGCGGCACACACATCTATTTTAAGACACCCCACTAACAAACAATAGCCAAGGTAACAAAATAGCTTTGTTTCTGTTACTCAACGTGATCTCTCTTGTCTTTCCCCTTTCGTTCATTTCTGACACACACTTCCGGCTGATTCGGGTACCTACCACTCGTTCTCATTTTTTTTTGCTACTACCAACCTAATGAACTATACGGCCAATGACCTAATGTCATTAACTATGTCACACAGATAAACAAACCTTTGGTATCTAGATGTACACTACACCTGGATAGGGAATAAAACCCAATTCTATCCAAATGCGAGTCCAATGAGTTACCATTTTGCCACCTCGTATCTTATGATTTAAGATAGCACATTACACAACACATTCGGAAGACTTCAATGTTTGAGTACAATGATAAGTACTGCAAAATAGTTCTAAAAATTTGTAACAAGTATTTTTACAAGATTTTATATTTGGAGTTTTTAATGTTTTGACCATTTATCAACAAAAGAAGTTAAGAATTTGGACAGTAGTTGGGACATGAATTGTTTTTTCTCTTTATTTTTGGAACTTTACATTAACTTAAAATTTTCCATAATGTACTCCAAATTGAGGTTTAATGCATGTTTGGATATCTAAATAGAACTACACTTAATTGTCAGCAATAGAACTGCAGGAGAGTTCATTTATTGTGGTCTCTCTTTACCATTCCCTGGATGTGATTTTAAACATTTTTTGGAGCTATTAGACAATGCATTGTGTTTTCTTTCTTGAAGAAAACTAAATTTAATTCACTGTGGAGATTATATCTTTTTGTAGACATCTTCTAAGGTGGAAACTTTGTTTACTAATCTTCACCGTAGTCATGACCTCTTCATTAAGAGTGGTCAGCCTACTAGAGGTGATACCTGTCTTGACACAATATTAACGAACCTCTACACATGGGAGTACAAGGTGTTAGTAGTTGAGCCTAACATAGCAGATCATAATGCTCTCTTGGCTTTGATCAAGACAACAAATGTGAGCAACAAACCTTTAAATACTTGGCATGATAATTATATTATTAGTTCCAAAGCAGTTAAAAAAGGAAATATATCATATTTGCATAGTTTATTACTATTTGTAAACTGGAGTGAAGTTATTATGAACTGTAAAATTCATTAAATTCAATATTTAATCATTTGATGGACATATTTTATTGGCTTTATCCTGTTAAATGTAAGAAAATAGTGACATTAGGCCAAACTTTTTATTCAAGTCTTCTTCAGCAGGTGTATGCAGTGATAAGTCATGGTATACTCCTGACCTTCAAAGAATGCAAACAATTGTAATCTTGCTTCCACAAATCCTAGTGAATGACCAACTTACGTCAGTTACCCTAAAGCCAAGAATGCTTATGGTAAAAGAGTGAATTAGGCAAAAAAAAGCTACAAATATAACTAGTCCAACTGATTTCAATAAATTTTTTTGTGAAGCTAGTTCAGGATAGCCAAGGTGAAGTTAGCTTCGAATACCATCTTCAACTTTATGCTACCAACATACTGCTAAGGAAAACACTGTTGATGCTTCTGTCCTACATGAAATGCCTCAAGCAATGCACATGACCTAGTATGTTAAATTTAATTCAAAATGGTAACGTGACAGCTTGGTTCTTTCTACGGTGTAACAAACAGCATAATGGTGATATTGTAAACAAAAATGTAAAGTATACTATTGAGGTGTAGGTAAATAAATGAATTTATAGATTGTTTTTAACTTAATACTATGGACTAAAGGAACTTTAAATAATTTTTTATCAAAAAATGATTTTCTTTAAATGTTTTTGCATGGTACACTATAATCATAGCACACATACCTACTATCAAATTTATCACCTTCAAGGTGAGTGCACCTAGTTCTTGTCCAAGTTGTAACAAAATGATGGTAGTTAAGGTACCAGCATAATAATAACTGCAGATCTGTTTTTGTCTTAAGTGCCAATAAACTTGTGACAGAACAAGATGGCAATTCTGGGAGACAAGTTTAGGGCCTTGTAGATTCAAAGCCTTCTAATGAAGCAGAAAAATTCACATTGCACTCTAATCACAACTGGAGAATATACTGTTACAAGACACCTGAGGGGCGTATCCGAGTTTGTGAGGGATGGAAGTCTTAATAAAAATAAAAGAACTAAAGATGATTTTTAATTTATTCACACAGCTATTATTTTCAGCATTAAGTTGTCTTTCTCCACTATTACTCCTTTATTTCTCAGTGAGTACAATATTTAATGTCTATTTTAACTTTAATAACGCTCTTTGTTTGGTTATAGTAAGTTAACTCATTATTAACACACGTTCAGTGTCTGTTGCCATCAATTCTAATGTCTTTCACTCATGCATCCAGTCCAATAGTCCAGCCTGCTAGTCACACTCTTCACTGGCACTACTCGTTGCTCTTCTAGCTCATAGTCTATCGCTTAATGTCGCACCATCTCCGACTCCAGACTCTCATGAACTCCCAGTTCGGAGGCCCGTCACTTTATTGTACTATCGCTGGCCTTTATCTGGAAGGTTCAACACACCCGAGTCACGCTGAGAGAAACTAGGGCAGTAGTAATGACCAAAACATTCCTTCAATGATATCTCAAAGACACCCAATACCCAAGGTTAGAACTGATAGCGCATTTGCATCCATAAATAATCCATGCCTCACACGCTTGCAGAACAGCCACCTGTAACAGTATTATAAAATGTATCAGCTTCATGGTTGAGACTGTCAACCACAGTGGCTAGAAGAGTCAAATGTGCCTCATCTTGTATTGCACACATAAATTTAGTTTTTTCCCACCCCTCTCCTATCACCTTTTCTCGGGATTACTTTCTTTTAAGGAATTTAACAAGATGCTACTGTATTTTGGTTAAATAAAACTTGCGGCTTTACAGCAATACTTTTATTACAAAAAATTGGAATACATTGAGCATTGATAACTATTTTATAGCCGTTAAAGGTAGCCGGGGAGCCACTGCTTTCTGCCCTTGAATTACTCCATGGGTTAATGTAGAGACAATGTAACAATATCTGTAATTCAATGCTTGTAATTAGTCCATGAAGTGAAGATGGGCCACCGGCTTCAATTTGAATGCCCCACTGCATGCAGCCACGTCACCTCAACGCCATGCCGGCAGCCAGGCACCCACACCAGCTGATCAGTCAGGCAGCACCACCGTACCTCTCCTGGTACGTCGCCGATGAATAACTCTAAATCAGCAGCAGAAAAACACGTGCACATAATTTTGTTCGCTGCTCAGAGTTTTCAAAATGCAATATAGCTGACACATGTGTAATTCCTAGTTGATACCGGAGCTGTAAACATATCAGCCGCAATGGGTGGAAGAATCTGGGTCCATTTGCTAAGAAAGTTTTATTACGTGATTAACCACGTATTTTGCAGCACATATATTCTGCCATTCGAAAATGTGCAACAAATGTGCTGGCCGGGCAGCGGCATACTCCAACAAAGTCCACAGTACTGTGTTATAATATATTCTATGTACTGAAATATTTGTAAGAGATTATGTTGATGTGATCCCTAATATATTTGTTCCAATAGCTTGACATATAACACTTAGTGTAACACTGTTGCATAGGTAATTCTTTCTTTATTTCACACTTCAGGATTAGGGATAGGATTTTGTGGGTAATTGCAAGTCAGTGTTAGGTGTAGTGACTACTATCCCTTTTGTGTGGTGACATAAACGCTCTCGAAATCACATGAACACTGATCAAAAATATTTCACTCAGAATAGAAGCAGGATCAAATATGAAAACTTATAGTTACCTCAGAAGTACTGGGAATGAAATAAATTGTGTGTGGTTTCAATCAGAATTTATTATTTAAGATGATAGGCAGAAAATAAATGCTAAGGTGTGGAAAGGAAAATTAAAGTGCGGACTCTTTATTAAAAATTACAAGAAAATCTCAAATATCAAGTAATTGCTTTAATCTTAAGTTGGAGTCTCATTACTTCAAACCAACCACCATCCTTACAATGATTATTTAAGGGACTGAAAATCTGAAATATTAAAATAAAATAACTTTTTATGTTGCTTGAAGATGTGTTCAGAAAAATGCAAAATTATAGTGTTACTATTCCCAATAGTTTATCTTCTTCCATGTATCTAATATGTCACTATACATTCCATTCAGGTGAAAATGGAAAGTTACTGATAGTAATTTCAAAAATACTTCAAATCACTGAAAGTCAAAGTTGGCTACTTTCAGTTAATAATTCTCAGGGTAATTAACTGTTCTCACTGTGCTCCGGCACTAGCGTCAGTCAGTGAGGCTTAGGACCTCTGGTTTATACCATACTTCCAAAAATAATTACCATTGCACTTGCAACTGTATTAAATCTCAAAGAAAAATACTGGCTCAGCACTTTGAATTATATTTAGCAATAAGTAGAGCCCCTCCGGCTTGTTAATTGCATTGGCATCACCTCGTATGTCGAAGGCATCATCGACAATATGGCACCTGGTGCTAAGCAGTGCCTCTGCTATAGGCGGCATCTTCACACACTAGTAAATTAATAATCTGTCGGCCTACCCCCTCTTCTTAAACGTGGCGTGGTACTTCTAATTGAAAACTTACTTCTGAAACTTGCAAATCAAACATATTTTAGGCTGACGCCGGGGATTAACAAGATTAATCCCGGTGGTAATTAAAGCTGCGTCCTCTTTAATTTAATGTCCCACCAGAAGTGTCGCTTCTGGTTTCTACCTAAAAACCTGAGACACTTCCGGGAAAAAAACAAACTGAAAACCCTAAAAACTAAAACACCAAAAATCTAACTTACAATTAAAATAAAAATGAAAAAGGAACAAATACACATGAAAAATTAATAAAAATGCAAAAATGTCTTTGAAAAATCAAAAATCAAATTTAAGGTTAAAATAGTAATTGAAAATTCTAAACCTGGAAAATGGATGGGTGGATTGCAATTCACATTAAGTGTTACATTAAGTTAAACAAAAATAAAGAAGAACCTATGAAGTACGATCAAAACAAATTATTAAAAAATATATAAACATTAAGAGAGAATTTAAACAAAAATTGAACATGAAGTCAACATTTACTGTAAACAAACCAATAAGAAAAACAACCTATAACATTATAGTAGTAGACCTGGTCAGCAAACATGCTAACTGTCCACTGTGATCCAACATTCCAAGTCTGTTAGCCAGTCCCTTCTTTGACTCATGCTGATAAATGACTAAGGCATAACTCGGCACCGTCAGACAGCCAAGACTCTACTCACGGAAACTAAACTTCAAATCCAGCGCCTTCAAGCGGCAACTCCCTTAATAAGAAACATGTTAAACTAAGCTAAAATTAATTAACAAAGCCTAAAATGAATACAGTATATGATTAAAATTAAAAATATCAACAACAATAGATAATGATTTAAATATTACATGGCTGGCACATGTTTAATAAATTAAACTTTTCATAATCAGATGACACATGTAAAAGCAAAACCAGGTGCTGCCAACCTTTACAAAATATCACTAGGTGTCGCCCAAAAAAACCCTGTAACGAAACAATCATCACATGGTGACTGTGCTCCAGTTTTTCTCTAAGCATGTTTTCAATTTATCTCATTCTGAGTTGCAAGTTTATCTGCGCTTAGACAAAAACTGGAGCTTCGTCACCATGAATCTGATATATTTTATACTACATACACCTGTTGTGATTAGAGTGCAATGTTAATTTTTCTGCTTTATTTAAAGGTTTTAAATCTAAAATGGCTTTTTTTTTTTTTTAATGCTTGATTATTTTTGTTATTGATGTGTGCAGTTTTGCTCCGATGTGCTTCCCTAGTTCCTTTTCCGTGAGGTTGAATGTTACCAAATATTTATAGTGTCTCATCATTTGAAGCTGATATTCAAAGCTAACTTCACCTTGGTTTCCGGATATTGCTAACAACTTACCAGTGGCAAACAGAAATCCTACTAATGGAATATTTAATCAAGATATCACTATGGTGAGATGGGAGGAAGTTACTTTGGTGATGTCATTAAGATTGTAACAAAATTCAAAAATTTCAATATTCTTAATATTTATAGCATTTCTTCTTGCATCTTAAAGCAAGTTGTTGACATAATTACTCTTGCTTTTATGATAAATTGCTGCTTAAATCAGGGAATTTTCTCCAAAGTACTTAATTGCTAACACTAGACCAGTTTATTAGAATATCTGTTGAATTATCGTCCAATATCGATAATAACTACCCTAGCGAAGGTTATTGGAAACAATTATAAAGTTACAGCTTGCTTATTTGAAAAAATAGGCTTTTTTATGGTTTTAGATGGGGAAAGTTTACTACCATAGCCTTGTACTAGTTGACAGGATAAACGAAGCCTTTGAGAAAAAGGAGTCAGTTGTTCTTACACTATGAGATGTCAAGGTAAAGCTTTTGATTGTGTTATGCACAAGATACTTTTAATAGTAACTCACCTGACGTGGTTTTGGTGATGGTGTTTTGGATATTCTCAAATATTGTCTTGAGGATAGAAAACAGGTTGTGTCTATTAATGGTGCATTTTCAAATGCTTCGAGGCTGAACCATGGCATGCCACAAAGTCCCGTCCTTGGGCCTTTGCTTTTTTTTTTTTTGTTCTTGTGAATGATTTGTAACGTAAGGGCAGCTCTTTACTAATTTTAAGCTTATGGCACTACCATAGTGACAAGAGGTAGGGATCAGGATATGATAATTCAATAAGCTAATCAAGTATTAGGAGAAACTAAAGCTAAGTTTGTAACTATAACTAATAAACTTCAGTTAAGCCAAGGTAAAACTTGGAGACTTTTGTGTTTTTTGGGCAAGCAGTAAATGCAGCTGAGACAAGTGAGGTTAAATTGTTGGGTTTTTGGTTGGACTGTAAGCTATCTTAGGATTCCTATATTAATAATGTATGTGTTTAGTTGACAAGGGAGCTTTGCCTTCTACGTAGAATTAAGAGACTAGTGACTGAGCCTTAAGAGGCAGTGTCCTAGCGGAGATAATCTTGTGGCTGATTGTGTGTGCGTGCGAAGGGAATCAAGGGAAGAAGAAGAGAATGAAAACCGGTGGGTGTAGGGGATGGCGTGTGCTTGGCAAGGAGGATGCGCAGATGACCTTCAGTACAGGAAAGGAGAATCAGCAATCAGCCCACTCTTATCTCGCGCAGGCGAGAAACCTGTCCAACTAAACTACTTATTTCTCTAGCTGCATATTCAAAAATTCCTTGGTGCATCCACCGACATATACCATATGTTCGAAAACTACTGTTCCAGTTGAATTTGGTTAAATCGATTGATCTATCTGTTCAACCGGCCTGAAAATTGGGTGGATATAGTGGATATGCACCAAAACATCAACCAATGAATTTTCGATCGCTTCGTCTGAAAAATAAAAGTTAACATACCCTGTTTTTTTTTGTGCAATTTTCAAGCATTCTAAAATATAAAAAGGTAATTTAAAAAAATGGGTAATGAAAACTTTAGAATTTGTGTGTAGTGGCATTTATTTGCGCCTGGAAGCAGATGAAAGCATTGCTTAAAATCAACCTGATGTTCGTAAAATGCCTCAACTGGTGTACACTGGTGTTTCAACCACTCGTGGATACATCGATGAATTTCCGAATTCACTGTAGACTAGTTATTTTAGTATTTTTTAAGTAAATTATTTATAATTATACTCATAATGCCATAGTTAAACTTTGTAAAAATTTAAAAAAATCAATACACAATTATTTTTGTTGGGATACAAAGCTAACTGTAGCAAGCAAGAGATTTTTTTGTTTTCAAAGGTGTGTGTAGGTGGTATGCACATTTAAATGAAAATATTATTTATAAGCCGTATGATATTATTTGTGATGATACTTTCCTTTTCAATATTTGTTGAAAGTTAAATTATGTCGGCCTACTAAAGTGGCAGTCTATTCTGATGCTCTCTCCAAAGTACATGCTTTTGTAAACCTGTCCCCGAAAATAACATCGTAAGTGCTGTCCGAATTGCAAGTGAAGTATGCAAGTAAACGAAGATGTATACTTCTCGCATACTTGCCGTGTATGTGTCATTATTTTGAGAATCAATTTGTGTGTTTCAATTGATTTTTGTCACAATTATTCTATTTAAATATTAATAGGGCAAATTTAATACTTCGTAGGCATAGAATTTGGAACTTAGTTAATAATTATCTTAAGGTTCACCTTTACAAAGGGACAAAAACAATAAATTCGTACCAGGACTATGTTTATAACCTACAAAAACTAATGTAAAACAAGCAACCAAAATTGTAAACTGATGTACAATAAGCAAGACAATAATGTTACGGGAATCACATAAAAATATTATTTAATCCTTGATTTACCCTTATATCTTTCTGTAATTGTCAAGTTCTTCATCGGAATACACGTTAAATAAAAGTGATTAACTGTCTAATAGCAGTTGCCGAAGCCAACAAGACTGCCTGTCCGAATTCATAAAGTTTGGTGCCAAGGGTAAGTGAAGTACGCAAGGATGCAAGTACACCAGTATATATCCGAGTTTGGACACGGACTTAATTACGTCGAGTTCTTTCTATTTATTAAATGTATGTTATCTCGTTTTATTGTTGCCAAACATTAATTATCTCTATTGCACTGATAAAATACAAAGCAATGAAAAGTAAGTTTAGTATATTTTTTTTAGCTGAAATGGTTACATTTTTTATATATTTAAAGTTAAATCTCCTTTACACAATCAGTATAACATGCACTACGAAAATTATCAATAGTCTAGCCCTAATAGCTTCCTGCAAACATCCACACTGTGACTAAAACAAACTCTGACAATAAGGCACTTAAAATGTCTCCTAAGATGACTGTTTATTGGAAACACGTCAACCTCAGAATATTTAAACGATTTATGTTACAAATTTTGCACTAACTAAATTTATAAAATTTACATAAACTAAATAACCAAACTACTTAACTTAGTAACTATTAAAATTTATAAAAACTGTTTACAACTATTTATAACACTTTAGGTACCCCGTAAGTGTCAAGCGCCTAAGTTACCTGTACTGAAATGCTTGCAGAATGACAACAATAGGGGAACAGTGTTTGTTATTCCTATACTTTTCAGAATGTAAAATATGAGTGTATGCTTGGAACACATTCATGCACAAGTGCATGTATACCAACACGTTAACTAAGAATATGAAGAAAAAAATGTGTGTAGGCTGTATACAGCCTAAAAATAGCAAAGTATAAAAGCCCACTATGGATAAACACATTAACTTGTTTATCTGTGCTAATATTTACATACTTATTTTCACTTTCATGTATTTTTGTACAAAAGTCATTATTTCAGTTCTCTATTCTGTGGTTTTCGTAAAAAATTACTCGGGGAATGAGAGTAACCCAAGAAAAACCACAGGCTAAAGGGAACATCCGCCCCGTTTCTTACATACTAAAATTGGGAGTAACCCCGCCAGGAATCGAATTCGTCGACGTGGTGGGATACCGGCGGCCCCGTATTATAAAGTAATATTTGAAATACAAAATTGAGTCGGGTATGTTGCTTTAAATAAAGGTTACATAAAGAAGCTATATAAAATTAAGTTATCATATGAAAGTTTCTTGAGCGTATTATTTTAAATTCTTAATTTAATGATTTGTCTTGGGAAAGAACATACTAGTGATACAAATGCATATTAGCATTTCAAATCATATGAGTATAAGAAAACCATACCATAATATCATTTTTGTTCAAAATGTCCATCATAAACTGTGTTGTGTACTGCCTAATAATTATATAATTTACACAAATATGGTAAAAAGTGCACTTATTTTACACATACATGTAATATATAAAGTGACCAAAACTAATTTTTCTAATTTTCATGGCCATAAATTAGAAAGAAATTAATTTTCATAAATCACTACGAGCATTGTTTTATCAAAATCAAATCACAATCTTAACAACTTACTGTCGTAAAACAAAATAGGTTGCAATAACTTTACGCTTCATACTGCGAATAACTAAGCTAAAACCCATTTTAAAAAACACACAGCTGACTTGACGACACGGAACTGCAAACTGAACCTGGGGAAATTAAAAACAAAATATTTGCTGGTTTGGTATTTAGAGTAAATTGCACTTGTTCAGATGTTATTCTTTACATGTTTGTTCTTGGTGGCTGTTATTAGTGTGTATCCTATATCTGACAGAATAAAAGTTAATCTAGTTACAATATCATGTAGCTGAAAATTTTAAACTTTTGGTAGTCAATCTAATACCTATGCAATGGCTTATCAAAGGTATGGGGGTCTTAATAAATTAGTCACTAAAATTACATTTCCAAATTTATTTAAAATTCAATCACAATGAAATTGCATTGCTTTTTCATGTGTTTACTACAATTCACTTAGTTACATTCCTCTGTTAAACCAATAAAACTACTAATGATTATCTACTTACACTAATAAATTTAATAAATATTTAGTCCTGATAATATGTACAATGTAATATAATTCTCTAAATCAGTCCACTGCCACCAATGTGTCAAGTCTCCGTGATCTACTACCTCTGCTCTGGCGCCCAGGTCAACCACAAACACAGCCGTACTCGTCAGCGAGAATGTCCATGTCTCCACGCACACTCTCCAACTTCCAGGTCACCGCCACTGCTCGCAGAAATACTTGCCATGCACCGCCATACACACACATGCGCAACAACTCCCGCTGGCGGAGTGAGGGCTGTATTTATACTCATCTGCCCGCTTTCTGGATATTTCCGCACATACCATACTCCTGATGAGCCAATTCAGTGTCCAGAGGTTTCGTTACTGGAGGAGGCGATACCAGACTTTCTGGGAGCTGTTGGCCACCGCAAGGAGCGAGACGTCAATCACTGCATGTTAGAGCTCCCCTCCCTGCTTCCTGCAACATCCAGGGGTGAGTCAGGCTGGTGACGGGTGGCCGGAGGGTGGGGAAGAACGGACCGTCTGCTTCCAACAGTATGTCCAGAAGTGACTGCAAATAAAAGAATACCGCAGAAGAATCCATAAAGAAAATAATGAAGTGGTGAAATTTTATCTACATAAGAAAACAAACAAGCTCTGTTTCTTAGAGACAAAAAATGTTCTCTTTTTCCCCAATTACATTCAAAAGCAATGTGACAATGTTTTATTGCAATGAGATTTACGTCAATACATTTACTAATATATTAAACTAACTAACAAACTGCTTAACTGCAATGGAATCAATAAACTGATAAGATTATATTCAAAGTATATCAGATAAATAGTCCTTGTTTCATAATGGCTAGTTTGAGAAACTGTACTAATTTCCACATAAAGAACACAAATAATACATAAAATTAAATGCAAGCTGTTGTTGCCAAATTACCAACTTTAAGCATATGTTTTAAACACATCAGTTATGGTTGTAGACAGAAATTTCTATCCATAATGCTATGAAATTTGGCAGTTTTTTTAAGTTTACGTCTTATTTTCTTTTGTACATTTTCATGTGTTCCTCAATCGTCTTTAAAATCTATGGTGGATTTCTTATTGGCATTGAGCATCCAATTCGTGAATCAGCAAGCTCTGGGAAAAGAAAACCCATACAAAATTTATGCAGTTTTTCTTGCATTTCCCAGAAAATCTCTTTCTATTCTTTTATCTTGATGTTTTTTTTTGTCACAGAGCAAAGTTGTAATACTATAGTCAAGTGAAATAAAGTTTTCCTTCTATCTGTTAGAAGAAATTATGTTTTCTGTTGACAGTTATGACTTTGGTATGCTTGTTTACATTCCAGAATGTACACTTTCTTGTTGCAATATTGCTTCATCTGGTGTAATATCTGACCCGTCTTATTATTTCTTTCCATTGCTCCTCTCTCAAACTGTTGTCTTGGTTGTTGAATGTGTGGTAACATAGATAAAAACTTCCATACCTGTTGTTCAAATTCTTTGGGTTAGAGGTCAGGTTTTCCAGATTGTGGCCCATAATATTTAGTATAATGCAATTATTTTTGTAGCTAAGATTTTTTTTTACTCTTCCTTGATCTCATCGCTGCCTTCTGAGGCGACATTTTTCTTTATACTTCTAATTTCTTAGAAAATTTCTCAGGACTTATACATGACTTTGTAAAGTTTTGATAATGGGGTTTTGGGTTTCAGTGACACTACTACAGCATGACTTGACCTCTTCAAGCAGTAATTCACCTGTTTTGGCTCCCATAACTTTACCACAACAGAGTTGAATTCTACACAATGCTGTCAACGTCTTTCAACGAAAAATGCAGTGTTCGGCACTTCCACCAATGCAGCATACAATCCACACTCGATCATTTCTGACAGTGTGTTATTTTATTCAGGTTTAGTACCTTGACAGAAGTACCACGAGCAACTGTAATGATCACCAAATACATTCACTTTGGCACATTTGCAGCATCATTACAGAAGTCCAGTATCTGGCCATGTGCAGTCACATATTCCATTTTGCAAAAGAGTATAAGGTTACGCACGGACTCCTGCACTCGACATGGATCCATGTTGCCTGGTTTTGTGCGGTGCCGGTGCTGTGGAGGAGTAACCCACCTCGACCCTACCTCCCCAGGCAGACCTGCCCACCGCTGCCCGGTGGCCGGGGAATTGATTGACAACCGATCTGGCTTGCATCACAGCCCCTCCTCCCCCCTGCTGGAGGAGTCAACGACTTGAGAGAATGAGCAGGAATATTGTAGTAATCTTCATACTCGGCGCAACCCGACATGTCAAAAAGATTCTGGACCAGAGACGACACCATAAATACCCACCACAGCCGGAGAGCAGGCAGTCTTTGTGGTAGCCATCTGGCTGAAGTGCAATTATCGGGCAAAGTGTGGTGCAGCATAGAACATCAGCGGAGAGGACGGGCAACTGCGGAGGGTGCGAGATGATGGCAGAAGAGTGTTTGTGCTGTGTGGATGGACGAAAGGGCATGGTACCAGACGAGTAGACTGCTATTGTGCATGGGGGCGCTCGGAGCGCTATAGAACATTCCGGACTGGTGGAATCTGGACCGAATTAAGGTGTGATACGGACTTTATTGTAAATGTTGGAACAGTCAAATAAGAATATATAATGTATAGAGTGTTGATACACTGTTTATTGGTACTTATATTAGTTATTTGATTGCATTAATTTCTGTGAGGTGATGGGTGACTATGTAAATATTTGTTGTAAATAGCAAATTATAGCAATTTATTGTGAGATATTAAGTATACAGTATTTTCTTTGTAGTATTCTAATAAATCAGGAAATTATTATTAACTATTTAATTTAATTAAGACCTCTCCTATCTCTTCAAGGACCTGGCTAACCCTACTGACTTTGAGAAAATGTAACTATACATTAATAGAATCATACTTTAAGCACAAAATACCTGCGAATTGTAACTTCCGAAACAAATTAAGATGGCAAGATAATATTTCTGATAGATGTAGTGTAGAATTATCAGTATGTGGTATCATGAATAATGTTTCTTAGTAGCGCATGTTGTGTTGAAAAAAAAAAAACTGATTAGTAAAAAAATTTCCAAAAAACTAATATTTGACCAAATGTAATGTTTTACTAATTTTTATTTCAGGGATGTTAAAGAAAATGTTACTTTTACATGATTTAATAAATATTTTACATCAAATATTTTATTTAAGTTAAACAAATAAATTTATTTATTATCTTCAAGTGAAGAAGTTTAGGATGTTTTAAGTTCTGAAAATTGACAACATAGTTAACAGCAAAGCGGCCATCGTGACGGACACAAGATTTTTGAACTAACCTGCATTGTAGGAACATTGGTGAACAGTGATAAATTTTTCCTGATTGTCACATCACCTTGTTCAAATTAACTCACTTTGTTCAAATTAACTTTATTAATATCCTGGCAACTGTCCATAGTCCATATTTGTTCCAAATATGTTGGTGATGTTGCCAGCTTTAATCGCCTACAATATATACAAGGTATAAATATGGATTCATTAACCACTGTAAATGCAAGAAAACCTAACTCAACCTAATTTCACGATATGTAATTACAGGGGGAGAGAGTGCCGACACGAGATAGTGTGTTAGAGAAAGTATAATGAGTAAGGGTGCGTCGGTTCATCCATCCCCTGTGATTCACCTATCTTGAAGTTAGGTTTAATTTGGTAAGGTCTCCTGCATTTTACATGGCTAGTGGCAGCAGTACGTAAAACCTTCAGTTCCTAATGTCACATGCAACACTACTTAGTAAAATTAACTACGCTTACTTTCCACGCAAATACTAGAGTATAAATGATGTTACTTACCCATGTAATAGACGAATATAGGTCCTTGGTGATATATTGCATATAACACATATAGGACATGTGGACATCTATTCCATGTGTCAAAATTCCATACACTCTCTTATTTCTGCACAATAATTATATTTGAACACTTCACATGGACACAATCGCAAAGAAACACTCATATTTTCGCACAATAATTTGGGAAAGAATCGTAACGAAACACGCTTAATAGCACTCGCAAATCACATACCGTCACACAGTCAAATTGACACGGTACACTGAAATTGCCCTCACTCCCAGCATACAACCATCATGTAAACCAATAATGATGTGCATTTGTTTCCTGTCTCTGTGCACGATTGTTAAACGAATGTATCATGGCAATACATGTCAAATGCTTGTAAAAAAAACTGTGAACATCTTTTTGTATGATATACAATATGTATATTTTTTTTACTACTGATATGTTACGTAGAAAGTACATTCTTCTCTTGAATTTATACAAGGTAAGCCTTGAAAACTTCATCGGAATGTATTATGTTCCGACACTGCTAGTTTACAGTTGTTTAACCTTAGCACGTCTGCAAAAACATATCCTGTGAATAATGTTTTGTACATTAAGGTTTCCTTTCTACAGGCATTCTCACATTTAACATGATTCAGCGACGTGATAGAAATATATTTGACATATATTTTACGTGTTTTACCGCATAAACACTCAGATCTTCATAGCCCTCCTAACCATCACATTTCATGGTATATACTGCAATTTATGTGAAACCTCAATGAAATTTGTAGTAAGTGTTATTAGTAATAACCATATACATCATCTGCAGATATTATTTTCCCGGTTTTCGGAAAAGCCCCTATTCAATATAATTACGGACAGCTCACTTCGCAGACCTGCGTCGTACTGACAAAATTCACTGCTTCACCAGAAGTGTGTATATTCACAATAAACATTAATTTCATTAGAATCTGATGAACTGTTACCACAGGAAGCTTACTTTGTATCTCACCTTGTATCTTGACCATTTGCTTTTTAGGATATGGGGTAAAAAAAAAAATGTGTAATTGATATGTACCTTGTGTGATATTATGTTCACATTGAAGCATGCTATCATTAATAGAATTTAAGATTGTAACTAATGGCTCAAAATATGTATGCTGATGCTGTTAATTTTATATATATTTATATATATAATTTGCCAAGAAGTTTTTGTTTTACCATTTTATTCAAAAGCCTTTGTATTTCATATTTTCTTATTTTTGATGACTGTTATTTACATGTGGTGGAATTTCGTTACATGATTTAAGTGCCAGATTTATATTTTGTATTTGTTGCAAAACATGTTAAGTTTTTATCATCACAATTTCATCACTTTGTTCCTCTGTGCTATATTATGACTCTTGTCTTTATTTGTATCTCTTTCATTTTTCACAGGTTTGATAGTTGGTGCCCTGATACGTTACCTAGGCAGCACAAATACAGTGCTGCACATGTCGGTTGTACCAGAATCAAGCGTTGGGTACAACCAGTCACTTCCGCCAGAAACTTTGTGGCTGAGGTTTCCAAACAAGAACACTGTTCCTAATAAGACTTATGCTTACACTTTTCGTGGTATTGAAGATAATGAAATTGACTTGAAGGTAAGTATATGAGTTAACATATTAAAAGTTTAACAAGAAGTATAAGGTTAAAGTAAGTTTTATATGTATTGTGATTTTATATGTTATCATTCCTCCTCTGGGACTCTACATCCAGCCTGGCACTATCTCTTTATTACTGTTATGCCCCAGGACCAAATTCACTGTTAGTGTAAGGTGAAGTGCAATTGGTGATAATGTGTGCTTCTATTTTGAGATACTACTATAGGATCATATTTGTGGTTTCAAACACTTGTATTATTATGTAAACAGAATTGCTATTGTGCATTTCATTCTTAATATTGCAGTGAAGAGTACATGGGGCACATTGTTGCCAGATGGCTACCATTATCAACAGTCAAGAAGTTACACTTTGTTAAAAGTAGACATATACAAAATAAGTAATAAAAATGTTTAAATTTTATAGTAGTGTATAAATATAAAATTGCTTAGTTAGCTAACCACTGCAATCTAAGATTGAGATGAACTGTAGTTTGTGAGCATGTGTTCAATTGTAGGATTTGTAAGTGTCATGTAAATTATTTATATAAATTTTGGCACACACATCAGGTTTGCCCTGTATTGGCAGACTATGTTTTGTTGCAGCCATTATAACAAATACTAAGTTGTGCAGATGAAAAAATTTACAACATAAACTAATGCCGTGGGCTACTGCTTGACATATATGTAATCACCAAATAACAGTTCATACATTTGAAAAAAAAAAAACATTAAAAAATATAAAAGTATCTTTATATTTAACATTTTCTTCCATATGTATGGTTTGTTATTTGGTGGATTACATGTGTGTCATGTGGTAGCCCATAGGATTAATTTACCTAGTAAATTGTTTCATCTGTACAACTTAGGTAGTATTTGATATAATGGCTGCAACCAAATAGAAGAATTTTGTATTTGACATCAACTTATTCAAAACATATAAAGTGTAAACATTTTTTATTTGAGGAAAATGTTATCACATAAAATGCATATGAGATCAACAATTTTTGGTACAATTATAAAATAATAAATTTTTTGTGTTCCAACACCTTTAAAGGCGGAGGGCAACAAGCGTATGATGTGGGATATTATGCAAAGTACTTGCGTTAGGGGAACACAAATTGGTATACGGATTAAGTAAACAAAGATCTTGGATAAAAGGAAGGTATGGTACGTCGTACACACCTCCATCATGTAAATAATAGGGGTAGGCACCCTTTGCTTTCATGCAACATGTGCACAGTGAGGATTGTGGATACCATCGGATGTAGCAGGACGTCATAATAAGCAAAAAAGGTCCCCTAGTTGCAACTCTCTAGGGCCCACCATTTCCTGTTAAATTGCAAACTGTGTGATCAGTGGTAACAATACCATGGCCTGGCGAGTAGTGATAATGACTTAATAGGCCCAGTAGCATGACTTTGTACGAATGTGTGTAAACACATGTACATTCCGAGATGCAGCAATGCATTACCGGTACTGATGGTATTACTTGACAGCACAACAGAACAGACACTGCAATCATTTGAGATTATGCAGGTGGCAGTAGCAAAACTAATTTCACAAATGTTTGAAATGTGCTCCTCCAATTTCAGTGCAGTAGTTCCTATAGCATATTAGAGACTGGCGGACACGTTGAAAACCTCCTAGTGTGTCTTGCACTAGATTGCAGGCAGCCATAACCCTCGCTAACAGGTCCTCTTCAGATGTCACGGATGTCTCTTACACACACACGCGCCTTGAGAAATCCCCACTTTTAGAAGTCTAATGGTGTAAGGTCCGGGAAGCACGGTGGCCAAGCACGAGGCCCACCCTGTCCTATCCAGCGAGCGGGATACACTAGATTGAGGTGGTCATGCACAATCCTGGTGAAATGGGGTGGTTAACCATCATGTTGCAGCCACGTCCTTTGCTTGATTGCGAGCAGAACATCCTCCAGTAACTGTAGCAATCTTAACTGCAGGAAATGATAATATTGAAATCCTGACACGCGGTTCAGCAGCAAGTATGGGCCAATAACATTGTCCCCCACTATGTCAGCCCAAATGTTGATGGCAAAGCGGTGCTGGTAGCCTCTCATTACAGTTGCATGCGAGTTGGAGTTGTCCCACATTGACATTTCTACTTTTGCAAAGTCCTTCCTGTGTGAATGTGACTTCGTCTGTAAACATTACAATCGCCAAGAAATCAGGATCAATTCCACACTGCTGCATGAACCACCGGCAAAATTCTAGCCGAGGGGCATAATCTGCTGACCCCAGTGCATGCACATGGTATGGTCGCAGCTGCTGTTTATAGAGGACACACCATACGGTGCCATTCAATGCATCCATTCTCTGCATTATCGCATGGGTGCTCGTTGAAGCGTTTTCTACTACATTCTCTAAGACCGCCTCTTAAAACTGTGGAGTGCAAACAGTTCTCAGTCGACCAGGTCCACACCGATGCTGAAACATGCCTGTTTCCAGTAGTGACTGTGTAAGGTGTGCGAATTTCTAGTGGTTCGGCTGACGTTATGCAGGATATCTTTGGCTGTATACACGTGCAGCTGTTTTGCTGTTGCCTCTCATTTCACCGTACACCAAGACCATGTCCATAATTTTGGAATTTGTGTTCTTGTCCGTGTTCACGTCTGCAGCACCTAGTGAATCGAAGCAGTGACAGGCTGCGAATAAAGATGGGGTGGGAAACTACACTGCTCAGGAGGGGGGAAAGAGGAACTGGCTGTGACATGTAACTTCGTGCATCATACCACCAACATGTGAGGAAGTGTTGTCTACTCACCAGACCATGGCCTTGCTACCACTATACCCTTGTTTGTGTTTTACACGGAAACTGTTGGTCTTAGAGAGTCGCAACTAGGCGGGGGGGGTCTTTTTTTTTTGCTTATTATGATGTCCTGCTTCATCCGATGGTATCCACAATCACTTTAACCTCATGGTGTAAATGTTGCATGCAATAAAATGGTGCCAACCGTTATTATTTGCATGATGGGGGTGTGTACAATGTACCATACCTTCCTTTTTTCCATGATCTTGGTTTATTTAATCCGTATACTACTTTGTGTTCCTCTAACGCAAGTACTTTGGGTACTTTGCATAATATCCCACATAATATGCTGGTCGCCCTTCACCTTTATGGGTTTCTACAGCCGTTATTATTTGAGATGGACCATGGGTGTCCTATATAGTTCTTTCTCTTTTCTGGTCACAAATCACTTGCCCGGGTTTGTACACATTTCCTAAACATGTTGTATGTGAATGCATTTTGTGACTATGGCAGGAGGCAAAAATGAAGTAATATTTTAGTACTTACTGCCAATCTTTAGATTATATTGTCACTATATAAAAAACAGAAAACATTATTAAAAGATCTACATCATTTTCAATAGTGATGGTTTGTGGATGGGCAGTGTCTGACTACTTCTCTCTTTCTAGCACATCTTTTTTCACACAATGTACAATGTAGTAAAAACCATGAATTAGTGTGTCAGGTTTGAATGTAAACATTTGTCTGTGTATGTTGTCTTATTTCCTCATTTTATACTTGAACATTTCTGAAATTATAGCACACATTTTTGGTTTAATTTTGTGTTCTCGTCCAGTTTGCAACTCTGAAGGTGATAAAATGCTCAAAATGTTCTTCTGTTCTACCCACACATGATGATTTTGTGATAATTTGAAACTTGTACTTGGTCCACAAGGTGTTATGAAATGTACATAGTAATCTTTTACAGCAACAGAAATGTCTTTCACAATTCCAAGCCACCACTTATCATAAATACATGCAATGTAACGATTCTTCGTAAATTCAAACTCAATAACATAAGTTCTCTTCTTTATTAATTTTAATGTTTGTTGAACCTCTCAGATTAGGATGTTTGACTGACTGATAGTATTCCTCGATCAAGTGTCTTCTTTCGTGACAGCAGAATCAAATCGTTCAGCTAGGATTTCACCTTATTGTACAATCTCTGATGTGGGAACAAAGGCATATTTAATCCCTGTTATGTTTTCTGTACAAAAGTTAAATATTTCCTCTGGTGTAATGTAATCATCGGTTGGTCTCTGAATGCTTGCTTTTGCAACAAGCCTCTTAGTCATACCACCTACTCCATTACAAGACCCCTTGCTATGTGACGTTGCAAAAAAAAAAAAATGTCATTCAGCTTGAAGACCAAAGTCATCAAAGGGACGACACAGATGTATTACATTTCAGATTCTTATATTGGCCTGCTGCTCCATCTGAGAAATAAAATTTTGAATGTGTGGCACAGTGTTCTTTAAAACTACTATTACTTTCTTGAGGAATGTGTTGACTACATCGGCTGTATGATTGAGACAGTCTCCTATTATACAGAAGCTCTTACTATTTCTGCAATTACTAACAATTTCTGCTTGTTCATCAGTTTCTCCCCTAAAATACTAAATAAAGGGGTGCAAGTAGCCTGAGAGTTAACCCAGCTGGATCTCATTCTGAAGTATAAAAGTAAAGTTCTCTGCCAAAATCACATAGAATAATAATAATTTGCTTTCAAATACTCTTTTTTTGGAAATATAATGATACTTTCTGAGTTCCATGATCTTGCTAAAATTGTCAATACTATCTGTAATGCACAGTGACTCAGTGATCAGTTGTGGTCCACTCCTTGTATTTAACATTTTTATCAATCGTCGTCAATCTCCTATTTTGCTCAAATACAGGTGTAATGGACCAGTCCCTGGGCACTGTGGGTAGTCATGAAGCATACACCTCTCATTATCTATATTACAAATTACCTTTGACAGTAAGCACTTTTAAGAAACTGACAGTTTAGCACCACTGATCATTAACTTAATGTTTTGGTGTTTCATGTATACACAGTATGTCCCATGTGCTCCAGCCAGAACACACCACTGAGGGCGTAACTCTGCAAATTTAGAAAAGATATCTTTATTTCAGGGAAAGAATCACAAAGTTTAACATGAATCTCCTTTAAATTACGCAGTATAAAGCATTTTTGCATATGTTCTTTTGTACCACCTGCAGTTCTCACAGTTACATAGTCTTTCATACCAGGAAACATCCTGGATACTTCATCAGAGTTGTAAAATTAATGAACTGCTTCAAAGTCTGCATCACACAATGCCTTTCCACTTCCAGGTTTCCTTTTTTCAAGGTCAGGTTGGGTGCTATATTTATAAATGAGATAATGTGGATGATGTACTAAGTATTTGCTCAATCTATATTCATCTGCAGTATGCCTTACTAATCAAGTTGTTGGCACAATAATAAAAATTTTCACCTTTTCAAAGACACTATTTGTTTTCTGCATTTTTACTTCGAGTCTTTTTATCAAGTCGCAGTACATCTTTTCTCCACATGTTTCATTGTCATCAGTATCAAGAGCTATGGACACTTTTGTCACAACTTAACTCCAGTCTCTTCTTCACTGGTTTTTATGATTTTTATGAATTTCTTCTTTACAGCAATTTTCCTTTTTACTCCAATTAGTTTTTTAATTTTTAAAGGAGACACTCCAATAATTTTATAGACTTGATTCACATCATGAACAGCTGCATCAGTTGGTTAAAATTCTGAATCAGATTCCATTTTACATAAACAAAATTCGGATGATCCAGTTTTTCTTCTTTTTTGAAAGACTGAATTCTAACATAGCAAGCACTGCACAAAGATTTTCCAGGAACCAGTAGTGGCACAGAGTTGCTAGAGAAGAAACTCTTGGAAAACTTGAGACTTAATTCAGTGCCCTTGTGCACTGAAAATGGGTCACAACAAGTCTGGTCAAAAAGATGATCCATACTTTATTAAATACTTTTTCTCATGATACGTGCAAATACTGTTAACCTTTTCAGAAATGCATTAAGCGAGAACATCCTTGCTGTATTGACTCAAGGTAGCACTGTATGAACTGTACTGGCAGTCTTCGTTGGTTATTACCTCCACAGAACACTATATTTTGATGACATTTTCTTCTTACAACACTTGCAGTAACTGCATAAACCACTTTAAATGGATTTTTCATTGAGAAAAATAAATCTGTAAAAACTACAGACTGGAATGTTTCTTCAACATAGTCTTATACAAATACTATGTGATATGTTTTGAACTAACACAACACAGTAATAAACACTAAGCCAATGAAGGGACGAACATGCTTTACAGGCCAAAAGGCGCATATGACGTGGCAGCAAACTGAAAGGATTGAGGCAAGACACAACAGGCCTAGTGTGCGAGTTATTAGTGGGGAATTCCCTCTGAATGGGGAATTATGTAAGTTTTAATACCTGAAGAGAGAAAGTAAATAACTACTCGAATATTTTTTGTATACAACTAGTAAAACTGTACTACACTGAAGAGCCAAAAAAAAAACTGGTATAGGCGTGCGTATGCAAATAACAGAGGTATTGAACCAATCAGAGTAACGTGATGCGGTCGGCAGCTAGATCGGTTACTGCTGCTACAATGGCAGGTTATCAAGATTTAAGTGAGTTTTAACATGGTATTATAGTCTGCGCACGAGAGATGGGACATATCATCTCAGAGGTAGCGATAATATTTGGATGTTCCCGTAAGATCATTTCACGAGTGTACCGTGAATATCAGGAATCCGGTAAAACATCACATCTTTGACATCTCTGCGGCCGGAAAAAGATCGTGAAAGAACGGGGCAAACGACGACTGACGAGAATCATTAAACGTGACAGACGTGCAACCCTTTCTGAAATTGGCGCAGATTGGATTTGTGGACTGCCCTCCAGGATTCATGTTGTGGATTGTCTCCTGCATACATTCAGACATTAGTCGAGACCATACCACGTCGTCTTGCGGCACTTCTGCGTGCTCGGGGGGGGGGGCCTNGGGGGGGGGGCTACACGATATTAGGCAGGTGTACCAGTTTTTTTGGCTCTTCAGTGTAGTTCTTAATAGTAATTTATGTGGCACATTATCTCCTTCCCTTTCAGAGAACATAAATGCTAAACTTACAATTATTTCAAAAATTCAAGAAATTTTTACATAAAATGTGCAAATTTTTGAAATAGCCCAAAAGCAAAATAACCTATGTACATTATCCTGCAAAATGTGTATTTTCCATGATTTTTAAATTATTGTGTTATGTTCAATGGTTTTGCAGGTATAAGGGATTTTGTAAACCCTTGCGTTCAATAGAATTAAAAAAAAAATCTCTTTTTATAACAGCTTGTAACAAAAAAAAACTATGCAACATAAAATTATTTAAAATTGGTTTTGAGTTACTCTTGAGTAAGGGTATCCATATTTAAAATATAAAGACAATCTAAAATAGTCAAGCAACAAACAGCGACTTGCTGAAATTCTGTGGAATGACCCTGGTGGCACCACCCCTTTGGCAACATAGTGAGTCCATCCAGGGGAGGGCGGATCAAGCGCAGCAACCCAACCTCCTCCTGATGTGGTGAGGAGGGAAGTTCTTCTGGCGTGGGGAAGGACCCAGATGCATTAGTAATATTAATAAATTGGAAACTTGGTATTTGCTAGAAATTTCATTCACCACAAAAAGATGTTCCAATTTTTCAAGAAAGCTTTCAATATCACCATCTTCTATAAATGATGGTAATTCATTTATAGATGCCATACTCTTAAAGAGGTCACCTGTCACATCTCCATTATCACCACCAGCAATTATGTTATGCACTAATATAAATAAAATGCATGTTAAAAGTATAAAATGCTTACTACCCACCAGAATGACCTTGTACACGTTCACCAAGAGGCTGTTGTAGATCAATACAAACAGTGTATGTCACTTTAATAGACTAATTTTTCTATATATTTGTTGTGAGTTTTGCAGTAAACTAGTGTGCACTCCAAAACTGTAGGCGTTTTTCAGATAGATAGTGCATTTAATTATAAATTCAGAGATATGTAATGGTAAAACAGTAGACATTTTATTTTTCTTATTGGAATACCCATTAAACTTCCAAGTCTTTGATTTAATTCAAATTAGTTCCTAACAAGTAACCTCCATATCTGCAGAGAAATTTTCTTGTAACAGATTGCTTTGGGATTCTCAAGGCATTTAGAAAATAGGTCATTTGTCTAGTGTATAAGAACTTTTCCATCATTATGCATGTTGCAACTAAATGCATTACCACAGTGGAATGATAGGTCTTGTAAAGGTTTCTGTTCTTTATTTCAGGCTACTTTTGATCCAGAAATATTTTTCAACATCATACTCCCACCTATTATCTTTCATGCTGGGTACAGTCTGAAGAGGGTAAGTAAAGTTTCAAAGTTCTATAGTTATTATTTTGTAAGATTTATTGGAAACAGACAATTATAATAATAATGTATATAAGTTTGTTCGTATTAATGGAAAGTGACAAATTGTGTACAATAATATATGGTGTAGTGAACTAAGTGTGTATGAAATTTTTTTTTGCACAAATTTATGCAGTTATGTACCAATATGTACCAGTATTGACATTGTTTTGATGTTGCTTTCAGTGAAAGTGTTCCAAGTTTCAATCGTGGGTAAAATCTGAGAGTGACGTATTAGATTATCTGATTTTAAAAATCCATATGTAGTTTAGTTATCTAGTATTTCATTGGAATTTTGTAACCACAATAAAGACGGGGAAATAAAGATTAATAATGACAAATTTAAAAATAAATATAATGTATAAGTTTTATAAATTATGTTGCAGATGATACAGAAGGGATAAAATTAATTTTAAGATATATTTTCCAAAATTTTGTGAATAACTCATTATCCAACCTACATGCACCCTTTACCTCTATTAATGTCTGAAGAGAATGATGTACTTTCAAATAGTACAGAAATATTTTAATGCCTTTGCCAAAATTTTAATTACTGAAGTTCTAGCATCTAACGTATGTATTTGAATGCTTTCAAAATAATCAGAAAATTTATCTGGCTGTGATATTATAGCTCATGTGTACCAATGATGTTTAAGTTCAGGTGTATGATGTGAGTTGGTACAGCAGTGACAGACTGGTCTTACAGTCAGGAGGACCATGGTTCAGTTACCAATCTGGCCATCATTTGGTTTTTTTAAATAATTTTCTGAAATCACTTCAAGTAGTGACAGAATGGTGCCTTTATAAATGCTGTGTCAGATTTCTTTCTCGTTCTTGGTTCTATTATTTAATGACCCTGCTGTTGATGTTATGCCAGAAATAAAAATGACTCATGCATAAACAATATCTTGGGCAGTGTAGCATTGCCTGCACTATTGCAACTGCTAGAAAACTTGTACAATTTTATTCCTTTATTAATTACATTCGTGATTTCCAAACCAACGGAATAGCTATGTGCCTATTTCACCATTGGTTGAAAATAAAGATGGAGACTGCACATCATGTAAATTAACTCTGTACATTGTAATGACGCAGTAGTATTCATTTTCGGGATACGCGGTTCATTTTCTTTCGCTTTGCCAGGCGTCATAATTTGTTATCAGAATTTTAAATTAAAGCCGTGGGAGTTCGTTTATCAGGCATCCGGTTGCCGTTTCGAAAGTCGTAGTTTTCAGTATGCGTCAGCATTAGCGATAGAAGCTTTCCGAACTGCGTCAACAGTTTTTATTCTAGAAGGTTTGATTATCTTTTACTATGACGCAGTTTGGATAGCATGGGAAGAGCGTGCGTGGCGACACACGCTATGCCCATATTTGGTTGCGTTTGATGCTCTGTGGAGAGGGGGGTGGATGAGCACGTTGCGACAAATACTTGTGTGCCTATCTCTGTTGAGCAGTAGACTCACAGAGCTCGAGTAGTTGACAACCAGTGACTTGCCGAGGCCACGTCAGATGTGGCGCATAACCCCCACACCCGCAAACTGGAACTTGCTCATTTAATCCTCAGCCGGTGTGGGAGGTCGCTGCCTCTGTACTTGTCTGCTTATCTGTGAACCTGTTCGTACACGGCACACCTGAAGATCAAAATGTGAACAGTTTCAATTGATTGATAAATAAAAGTACTGAACAAATAAACTGGAATTGAACTTTATTTCTTTGGCGCTTTTTCAAAGAGTTTCATGTTGCTACCACTGAGCTAACCGAGTTTTAACTTCCAGCCGTCATCACAGACGCAGACTTCCTTTACATTCTTACTATTTTAATGTACATTGTATACGTAATGTAGCTTAACCATATGGAAAACCTCACAAATACTTCTTCTAGACACACGCCTACACTAATTAATGGCGCAATTGAAGATATTTTAGCTTTATAACCTAATTTGCAGCCTGCTCCTGCCAGCAATTTGTGCCAACACGACTCTGCACATAAAGTATTTGTGTTCCAGGCCACATGCAGTTGATGCGTGAGATTGGCTGGAAGAGGTTCGATGTATGATGTACACAGATGCGCCTCTTAGACCAGTAATGGAACAACTTGCTTGCATATTTTGTGGATTGAAGAGGTAACTGAATATGACCTGTGCATTTCAGTTAACGTTTTTTTTTTTGCATTTATTGATGTGAGACTGAGTCTTAAGGACTTGGCTACTTGGTGCTTGACTGCGTTGCAATGTGCTGATCTCTGAAAAGAACACACACTTCAGACGAGGGCTGTTGAGTGCTTTCAAGATGTCATGCACATTAAAAACATCATTTGAGAGTACTCCAACATAACTATAATCTCTTAAGTAGGCAACAAAACAACTTGTGTATTTTGCGCATTGTAGAAGTAACTGAATATGACCTTACATACATATCTGATGTTAATATGGGGTGTTGACAAACATTATCTGAACTTAATGGTGAAAGTTAAATATATGGAACCAAAACTAGTTATAGTTCCTGCTCAAGACTGCCAGTTTGTGTGTATATTTAATGTAGGTTAATATAATAGTGTACCAGTATTAATTGCAACACTGGACATTTTGTAACTACTGATCATTAATTAAGAAACTATAGCAGCAAATACTTAGTACATCATCCTCATTATCTCATTTATAAATATAGCATCCTACCTGACCCAAATTCTGCTGAAGCATAGATAAAATGCAAATCTAATAAACATATTAATATGGAATCTCCACTCACAGGGGAACTAGACTACTGTTAGTTTAGTCAAAAACAAATCAAATTTAAGCCAAAATATGATAATAATCCTGTCCATTAAACAGTTCCCATGGTTATCTAATTTTTTTATATCAAATTAAATTTTCTATCACTGCTCTTGGTAGATTACTGATTCTCTTAAATTCATAATGTTCTGTAGTTGCAAGTTTAAAGAAGAAAACTCACTTTCTGTAGATAGCCACCATTTGGTTGAATTACCTTTTAGAATTGGAAATGACATTGTAGTGGAACATGAAGGCTCATCCTGGTGTTGGAAAACTGTCAGCGGTCCTGGCTGAACTGCAGGCAGTACTGTTCCACCTCATCCTCGCCACAATCAAATGTAGGCGTTCCAGCAGGCTCTGGAACAGTATCGACTTCTAGCTTTAAATCACTTCCAAAAAAGTCAAGAAATATTTACATATTTTCAAAGTACATATTTCTTTAGTAATATCCAAAGTTTTCATTAAAACATATTCTTCTTAGCACTTCTTTTCTGTATATTTTCTGTTTCAAGTGCATAAACAAACTTGAGCACAAAAGAAATATATTTATCAATTATAATAAAATTATTCATATTTACAAATATTATGTGCAATGCAAGTTCATGGCCTTAAAATCCCCAGGGTATTTATAATTTACTAGCGGACCCGGAAGACGTTGTCCTGCCCAAACGTTGGCTTGCCTGCTATTAGCGGTCATTTTTTTATTAATGTAAAAAAAGTAAAGTATATTGAAATAAATGTTGAATCTTAATACTAAAAGAAATAAAGTTTGTTTTGTTTTTATCTTAATGCGAGTTGATGAACAATGTTTTTCGTCAATCCCTGAGGTGTATAAATGAACAAACTTGATGGTTTGCCAACGCGAGAACATGCTACATATAATTGGCCACGTGAGAAGCACTGATTTTCTAGATCCAACCTACAAATGGACATTGTTTGGCCTTGTGACTTATTAATAGTCATTGCGAATGCCAAGCGAATTGGAAATTGCAAGCGTCTGAATGGAATGGGCAAGTCTGAAGGGATCATTGGGATCCGTGGCAGGAGAACATCTTCATCTTGAAACTTGCCGTTCAAAATGGTAGCTTCAAGAACATTGCCCATGATTTTTTTAATGACCAATTGCGTGCAATTGCATAACTTTGGTGCATTTAAATTCTGAAGCAAAATGATTGGTGAACCAATTTTTAATCGCAAGCTATGTGGTGGCATTCCTGGTAAATCCAGTGAATTCAAGAATTCAACAGGATAGTTGACTGCTTCATCAGGATTGACAACAGTGTCAATCAATTTGTACGACATCTCATTTCCAGGCAATTACTGTTGTATTTTGAAATTAATACCATCAACATCGATATTTTTTGCTGCCAAAATAGCCACGCATGATTAATATAATTAGCGTGCAAATCTGGAAATATGCTTTCAATCAAAGCATCTTTCGTGGCTACCATGTTGCAAAAATTGTCTGGCAATTTGATGCATTGTGTATTTCTATGCAATAGAATTTTTCCATTGTCAATGTTGAGCAATTGTTCGGAGAATGACAGTGCCAATGGATCGTTTTGCAGTTGAACACGCATTTTTATGGTAAGGCGTAATGTACTGACATTTCTCCATATGTATGATTGTTTCAAACATGCGTTAATTTCGTCCGCATATGTAGCACATGGAATGACAGACAATGCTTGTCTGAAATCACCGGACAGCAGCAGTAGAGCGCCACCGAAAAGTCTGGTATTATCGTTGAGATCTTTCATTGTTCTATCGAGAGCTTCAAGTGAATGCTTGTGGGCCATAGTACATTCATCCCAGACAATAATTTTGCGTTTTTGCAAAACTTTAGCCCTGCCGGAATTCTTCTTTATTATACACGTTGCGTCTGGATTTGTGTGAACGTTCAATGGCAACTTAAGTGCTGAATGTGCAGTCTGTCCACCATCAAGCAAAGTCGCTGCAATGCCTGATGAAGCAATTGCCAACGCAATATGATTTTGTGATTGAATGCGCGCAAGTACCAGTGAGATGAGGAATGTTTTGCCAGTGCCGCCTGGTGCGTCCAAAAAAAATAATCCGCCTTGTTGTGCTGTAATTGACAAATTAATTTGATCGTATATGTTATTTTGCTCAGTAGTGAGCAGTTGCTCATTATTTGCAACAAGAGTAATCAAAGAGGCCGTATCGAACTGTTTTTCGCGCTGAACATCGCTGTTAATGATGTCTGTCGCTGGGTGGTTAGGCGATGGCATACCTAAATGAATGAGTGGCATATTCAAAATGAGAAAGCAAATATCCTCAATCTTTAGTAATGCCTCCTTATATATTTCCGGCGAAAAATCGATATTGGGATCTTGATCAGCGGTCCGAATGCAGTGCAGAATGTCTTCGCTCATGGAATCTTTATATTTGTCCCAGAGAGCAGAAGCTTGCGACAGAAAACATGTCGTCAACAATATTGCGAATAATTGGTGAATTTGATGAGGAGAGGAACTCAGTACTGCATCTGTAAGTGTGAGATCCCAATGGTTGTCATCTTCCAGCAAATGCAATTTGCGACATGCATCGTGGTACGCGTTGTACAAAATACCATTTACTGTTCGCAAGTATTGGAAGGACGTCGGTCCAGGAACATTAACCAACACCAAACGCAAGAAGAAGCATTCGCATTGCTTTGGATGGACTGTGTATAATTGGCCTAATTTATTTCCCATAAATATGCAGTCGTATCCTTGGACTGGAATGCCTCGCTTTCGTGGGTCCCACTTTTTTGACTGTTTGTTCCACGTGAAAAATTTTGGCACATCAGTATATGTTAATGTCTTTGCGAATTGACTGAAAATAGCTGGTCGGTTGCATAGTTCAAAAAACTCAGATTAGTTTTTGGGGCAGTTAATGCTTGTTGTATAGCACTCTCTTCAGTGAAATAAACACGCTGTCCATTTTCAAGTTGCATGGCCAAATGTAGAACAGCAGGGTCTCTGTTGTGTATTGGAAAACTCAAAATCCGCCAAACTGCTTCATTGCTGCTAATGTATTGGCCCATTTGATAACATGTTATTTTGTCTTTATCATTTACATTTTGAACAGCAAATACAGCCATATCGCTGCCCTTATGAACGTATTTGCAAATGTATTTGATGGACTTCACTGAACTGCAGAACTCAACGTTTATGGGTGCTTTGTAGGTTTTGGACAGCAATGGCGAATACGGAACCACCCAGCGATTGTCAATGTCAACCGAATTTCCACCATTTGACATGCGCAATTGATATGATTGGCCACCATTGTCTGTGTCTCTACGACGATACAATGGATAACCATCAATATTAGTGATAGTATTGTTTATAAACATTTTTGGGAAACGTTTCGTACAGTTTCCATTGTCCATGCACAGCGCCATCATGTTAGGATCACAACATGGACCATGGATAATGTTAGCAGTAACAATGTCTAACAACTCTTGATCAATATTCCGATCCGGAATTTCTGCTGAAATAATTTTATTAATTTATTCTGGCCGTACTTTGTCGACCAATCAAATCAAAATATGTGCATGTGGCAAACCTCGTTTTTGCCATTCAACAGAATACAGCCAGCAACGTGTTTTGCAGAATACGTAGTGATGTGTAATCAAGTTCATCAACAATTTTAATTTTTGTTTGAAGACATGTGCAGTGATATCATGGTGATGCATTGCTGTTTGACCTGGCAATAACGAAATATTAATTTCATCCCAGTTTGGATTGCACGTAAATGTAATGAACAAATCTGGTCGGCCATACACGAGCACGAAAGTCATGGCGTCTTGAATGTATTCTAGCATATGACGCGGACTACCAATATATGATGATGGAAGAATATATCCGGTACCGATGTTATTTATATTAGTTGTTTCATCTACGTTACTGACAATAGCATCATGCAAATTAATGTACTCCTCAGAATGCAGCTTCTCTTGATTATACTTGATGTACCGTAATCACTCGCTTTCAATTTTTGCATGCATATCAACAATGTATTGAAACAGCTGGCGCATCGGAGAATGTTGTTGTCTTCATTTGCACGAATCATCAACCGATATGTGTAGAAGTTCATTGAGCTCATTTCCTTGTTAGTTTCTGCACCTGCAAAGTAAAAATATAAATAAGACGAAAAGAAATTAATACTACAGATAAATAAAAAAGAAAATAATGTGTAGATTGTACCTGTCGCTGGATTTCTTTGTTTGATGTTGAAATTATATCCATCTTCTCCTTCCCAAAATATAAATTGATATTGCAAAGCATCGTAAGAACAATGATTGTCTTGAATTGTCTGCACTGTGTTATCTCTGCGTTGGATCCGTATATCTCGATATTCGTATGCGTCGCCAACCATAACAACTGCAACTTCATAAACGGTTGGTGCATTGTATCGGCCTGCGTGCTCTCCAGATGGTACTTTGTCTGCTTTGATGACGATCATATAGCTGTCGTTTTGCAGTTTGTGTGAAACAGTATTGAACAACTGGACCAACTGGTTGTGATTTCGCAAAAATGGTTCCAAAGTCGCCACAATTTCTTGCTCCTCCATCTGCTTGATGTGGTTGTATTGGCAGCGTGTGCTTATTTGTTGCTCTTCATCGCCCATGAAGTAGATTTGCAAGAATTTTGGTTCACCACCAGGCATTGACATTAAAGAACCAATTTGATGATACACTTTGCCCAGAATCTTAAACGTTGATTCAAAATTGCGACCATCCTGATTCTAAAAGATTTTTGTTGCTCCAAATGATGTCATTTGGAAGCAAGAATTGAATTTACAAATTTTACGCAAAAACAATTTTGATTCAGATGTGGCTCCAGCCAATAGTGTTTTCAATGGTTCTGGCGGCGAATTCAATGGTGGCAGTACAACTTTTCCAGACGCGCAGCAGAAACCAGCCGATTCACCTTTGCATTTGAATGCATGGCAGTGTTGGCATTCTTTGTCCATAGCGCCGATGACAATTTGTGAATGTGATGAATAGTCGATGTCCGACTCATATTCGAACGCAAGGCGGAGAAGTGATGCACTTGTCAATGCGCGATGTACTTTCAGGCGTTGTAGTTCATGTGCTCTGTGTGCGTTGGTGGCTCGTTGATGCACCTGTCTTTGTCTCAATGCATTAGCTCGAAGGCGTTCGTTGCATTGCTCTTGACTTTCATTTGCACGTGTGTTTGCAACCTGGTCTCTTAAATTTGCATTGTCCGTCAATTGATTTTCTGCCGTTCTATTTAATCGACAGGTCTGGACTATTTGTGAATTCCGTGTACGTCAACCATTACTTCCTCCTCATCCACGAAGACGTGGCATTGTTCTGTAATAAACACACAACACACAAATATAAGTAACTTATATTTGAATATAATGGATTTTATAATTTGATGAAGAAACTTACATGTTGTTTAACACTCCATATATTTTATATGTTCTGATATGTGAAAAATATTAAATATCCAAACGTCACTTATTCATAAACTTATTGTTTTTTTTTTTTTCATTTTAAATAATAAGGGGTGGGGGGTGAAATTTTGTGGTTATATGTTCTGATATGTTACCCCTACCGGGTCCAATTGTGAATCTAAACATCGAGGGACCCACTCAAACATACACACAAAATTTCATCAAAATCGGTCCAACCGTTTAGGAGGAGTTCAGTGACATACACACACACATATATATATATATATGTATGTATATATCTAATATATAAAATTCTCCCGTCACAGTGTTAGTCACTGAACTCCTCTGAAACGGCTGGACCGATTATTATGAAATTTTTTATGTATACTTGGTAGGTCTGAGAATAGATTTATATCTATTTTTTACACCCCTAAGTAATAAGGGTGGCCACCCCCAAACA
>NQII01000004.1:2006545-2052185 GCA_002778355.1 Clitarchus hookeri | reverse complement strand
TATGATCTGCAAAATTGGTAAAATAGTTTAGGTTGATTTTACTCACTTATTTTGTTTCTAAAGCATTGGAGTTAGTATACCAAATGGTTGAAAAATATTAAAAATAAATAAATATTTATACTTGGAATTTATTTACATTGGAAAACTATGAATAACCTTGGGAAGAGTAAACAAAATCACAACTGCTTATTTGGTTAGTAAATATTTCATTTAATTTTTCATTTGGTGTTTTTAAGTGCCCCTGAACAGCACAAGACTTTAGTAAGTGAACACTATTCAGGAATCTGGAATGAATCAGCCATGGCCTGTATTAAGGAAACATCCCAGAATTTACCTTGAGTGATTTCATAAAACCTCAGAAAATTGAAATCAGGATAGCTGGACCAGGAATCTAACCAGTGTCCTCCCGAATGTGAGTCAAGTGGTTTACCACTGTGCTACTTCGCTTGCTAATCAGAAGACTTAGGTTTGCCAACTGTATAGTTCAAAGTTAGTACAAGCTTGTGGTTTAAGAGAATTATACTAGACAACCAAAAACTTCCCTGTTATCAGTGTTGCCCAAAATTAACAAAGTCACTCCAGTTGATGATATATGTTAGTGATAACGCATGGAATATAACAGTAATATATTTTATGTGGTGAATCATAAATTTACACATTGGTACATCAAATCTGTTTGTGCTTTTTATTAATAGCAATGTAATTAGTTTTTTTGTGTAACAAGTGTGTTAATGCCTTGTTATTTAGACAGTGTTATTATTTGGAATGTTTCAGAAATATTTTTTCCGGAATTTGGGAGCTATATTAACTTTTGCTCTCATTGGCACCACTATTTCATCATTTGTTGTTGGGTAAGATATTTGCTAATTATTGTTGTTGTAAAATAACTTTAGTTAAATTAATTACAAAGAAAGTCTATGCTTTTTTTTATTCTTGTATATTGTAGTGTGACAATCTTGTTTGTTTCTCTTTCTAGTGCTCTAATGTATGGTTTTCTTCAGCAAATGTCGTACTTGAAAAACAGTTTTACCTTCTTGGACACACTGTATTTTGGAGCTTTGATTTCTTCAACTGATCCACTGACAATACTGGCAATTTTCAATGATCTCCACGTAGATGTAAACTTGTATGCCTTAGTATTTGGGGAAAGTGTGCTGAATGATGCTGTTGCAATTGTTCTTAGTGGGTAAGTAATTTTGATGTTCTGGAGTAGTTTAGGTAAACCATGTATATTAATATTGTTGCACTATGTTTTATATATATATATATATATATATATATAAAGACCTCAAAAGGAAAAGGGAGAATGTCATTAAAAGTAAAATGTTTAGGAGAGCAATTTTAAAGTTCAAAATGTTTTCAGTCATATATATTGTTTCAGAAGATAAATACAAATATTGTATTCTGAAGTTTAGTATGTTGTGTATACATTAGTGTAGTAACACAATATTTCCAAGTACATTTTAATATAAAAATGATTAAATGCTACATAGTTACATAACATTGCAGAACAAAAGAGGGTATGTCATGAATTTCATACCACCAACTAGAGAATGAAAAATTATTACAATGTGACTATTCATTCTTGTCACATTTTTCATTTAAAATTAAATAATTGTGTCATTCACTTTTTATGGAGTCACCAATACTCATTGTTCCTGGGAAAAGAACAGCTGCATGTATCGTCTAGTTTTGGTTACTGTGAGTATTCTTGGTAGATTTTATGGTGCATCTTTGCTTTAAGCCCTACAAATCTTGATAGCATCTGCAGATCTAGATATTTCTCTTGAAATATTGCAATTAAGCCTAAAACAGTATGTAAGGTGCATTAGTTATCTTAAAATGGCTTTACTAAAACTTTTCGATAGCTGTTATGCTAGAGGCTAGTGATAACAAAAGATTGCTGTAAACCTACTCTAGCTCACCTTTCCCTATAGGTGTATTTCTTTTTACAAAATGAAATCTCGTTTGGCTATTTTCAACAGTGTGTAAAACTATGCACTACATTATGCTCCTTTTTGTATTAGTGATTTTACTGCATTGATTATATTGTGTCTTGGACTAACAAAGAAAAAATGAAATTTTTTCAACTTGCCTTTGTATAGACATTCTAGTAGAAAGAATTCTCCACTTTTGAAATAGATTCCTGTAGTCGCACCGTATGGCTGGAGCACAGAGGTTTCCCAATGTCAGTTACTATATGTACTTCTGTGTTCTACCATACATGGGTGGTGTCCTGAGAAGCCTATTTCTTGGATTGGTCGTGAAGGGAAATGGCACTGCTTCACAAATTTGATGTCAAGATAACCTGGCCAATTTCGTAGTAGTGCGTGGTCGACTTCAACTATCTTAAATGGTGACTGCTTCTGTCAAGCATTCTGAATTTCTCTATCTACCCCAGTGGTACCTCAGCCCTCGTCTTCTGGTTGCCTAGAGCCATATTTTGTTACACTCTAGGTAGGAGTGCCCCCCTAATGGGGAAATGTAGCCCTAAATGTGTCTAACCTCCTGGTATCTGTGACAACAAAATGTAGATATCTGAACATTCTAATTTTTTCTCTAGTGTTTGAATCTTCATTAGATAATCACATGCACTGCATGTATCAGACCATAGGTAACCAAATGAAATATTTAATTTGGTCCTGAAAATGGATCTGTAATATTCATATGACACCTTGCGGTGGCCTTCTGCCATGTACAGGTGGTACATTTTCTTGATTTTCTTGATATTTAGATCATCAGGTAAAATAGATTTTTGAAGTCTTCTTTAGACTGTAGTGACTTTTCCTCACTTTGAATGATGCTGTGTGTGTAGTAAGTGCTTTGTGGCAATTCCCATGCTTGTCCTTGGGAGATTTACCAGTTTACTTTAGAGACTTATGGAGTGTAACAATTCATTCCTTTGATATACCATGCAAAGCTATAAAAGCCTTGTTACATACAGACACTTTCAGGGAACCCTTTTCTCTAGTCGCTCTAACCTTAAATGTATATGAATTCTCATGAAACATGGCATCTTCTTCTTTTGACTTATGCGATCTTCTCTGTGCGATAGGGTTAACTGATATCAGTCCACACAAATAAGAGTCTTGTTTGTCTTTTGAGGTCAGATTTCGATCAAACAAACTTTATAAATTATACATTATACACAAGCTGCACATGACCTAAAATATTGCTATTTATTCCATTTTAAAACCTATGTCTAAGACCAACAACATCAGAGTGGCAAATAATTTGCCTTGAAAAGTTTTTAAAACTGCATGTTAGTATTGCTAATCGCCATGTATATTCTTTATTTACATTTGTGACCTCCACTTTACCAGTTATTGAGAGACCAGCATACAATTTTTTTATTCATGCAAAGGTTGGTCATATTTGGCATGGGTAATAGCAAATATTTACCTTCCATCATTTTTTGAAATTACCTAAATGTAAGATAATTTAACAATTGTGCCTTGTTTGTTGTAGCACTGGTTAGTTTGCTACTGTGTCAGTTGGTAGTCTCAGTGTGTTTGAATTATTGTAAGATGAGAATGATGATTAGTGTTTTCTGATGTAATGTTTTACCCACAACTGTTCTGTTTTTTGCAAATTTTGTTTTACATATAGTTCTTGTCTGTAACAGTACCCTAAATGTTCAATTTTTTTGTGTAGGCTGAACCTAGCCAAAATGGTTCGTTACGAAATTGAATAATGATTGTACCATTTGAAGATGTGTAATTTTTTCCAAAGAACGTTTTTTGTATTCTAATTATTTGGTTACATAATTTATTTTGCAATTCCAAAAGAAAAAATACAATATTCATTTCTAAGTTAAAATTTTTTTCATAACCCTCAAATTGAGGGATAAGCAAACAGCAGTTAATTAACTTACTCAAACCTAACTTACATAAAATTTTCAATTATAATAAAACTTGTAGAGATTTTTTATAAAAAGTACTTGCAAATAAAATACTTATTATGGCATCTTTGAATAACAAGAACATTGGTTTTTAAGTTTGGTTCACTAATTGTGTGTGGATTATGCATATCTACTACCTTTATTACTGTAGTATGGGATGAATATGCAATGCCTCCAGTATACTCTCTCTCCCCTCTCCCTATCAGGTATTAGTAGCAGGAAAGTTATACATATATTCAATTCTACCATATTTCATATTTATTACAGCAAAAATAATTTTTTTGACTTTGTCTTTTACAACTGAATCAAGATTTTGATGTTCAAACACTTATTATATACACTGAAGAGCCAAAAAAACTGGTACACCTGCCTAATATCGTGTAGGGCCCCAGCAAGCCTGCAGAAGTGCCGCAAGACGACGTGGCATGGACTCGACTAATGTCTGAAGGTATGCAGGAGGTATTTCACACCATGAATCCTGCAGAGCAGTCGACAAATACATAGGAGTGTGAGGTGGTGGAGATCTCTTCTGAACAGCACGTTGCAAGGCATCCCAGATATGCTCAATAATGTTAATTTCTGGTGATTTAGGTGGCCAATGGAAGTGTCTAAAGTCAGAAGAGTGTTCCTGGAGCTACTCGGTAGCAACTCTTGACGTGTGGGGTGTCACATTGTCCTGCTGGAATTGTCCACGTCCGTCGGAATGCACAATGGACATGAGTGGGTGCAGGTGATCAGACAGGATGCTTATGTATCTGTCACCAGTCAGAGTCGTATCTAGACGTATCAGGGGTCCTATTTCACACCAACTGCACACGCCCCATACCATGACAGAGCCTCCACCAGCTTGAACAGTCCCCTATTGACATGTAGGGTCCATGGATTCATAAGGATGTCTCCATACCTGTACAAGTCCATCCGCCCGATACAATTGGAAACCAAACTCGTCAGACCAGGCAACGTGTTTCCAGTCATCAACAGTCCAACGTCGGTGTTGGTGGGCCCAGGCGAGGCCTAAAGTTTTGTGTCGTGCAGTAAACAACAGTACAAAAGTGGGCCTTCAGCTCCAAAAGCCCATATCAATGTTTGTCCGTTGAATAGTTCGCACGCTGGCAGTTGTTGATGCCCCAGCATTGAAATATGCGCCAATTTGAGAAAGGGTTGCACGTGTCATGTTTCACGATTCTCATCAGTTGTCGTTTGTCCCGTTCGTTCACAATCTTTTTCCGGCCGCAGTGATGTCGGAAGATTTGATGTTTTACCGGATTCCTGATATTCATGGTACACTTATGAAATGGTCGTACACAAAAATCCAAATGTTATCGCTACCACGGAGATGCTATGTCCCATCTCCCGTGTGCAGACTATAACACCACGTTCAAACTCGCTTAAATCTTGATAACCTGCCATTGTAGCAGCAGTAACCGTACTAGTAACTTTGCAGAAGCTTGTTGTCTTATATAGGCGCTGCCGACCGCATAGCGTTACTCTGATTGGTTCCATACCTCTGTTATTTGCATACGCATGTCTATACCAGTTTTTTTGGCTCTCCAGTGTATTTAGATGTGAAGGTGGGACGGTTACAAATCCGAAGTTGGCAGAAGTGGCTACTGGCAATATGATCAGATTACTTTATTTGCTCTGTGGATCAGATATGATATGGCGTCTTGCTTGTGGCTGAACAAAGTGTTCATTTTTCATCCTGCATAAAATACTTAAAATTACCACATCAAATTTGTAAACGTTGTGTTAAAATCCACCTATGCAAGTTCCAATGTTGTGATAAATGTGTTTTTCCATGGCAGGAATAAATATACTGTAACATGGGTCATGCCAGCTGTATGTGAAAGGGTTGTGTTTCCTTTCCGTTAGCTGGGCCAGTGTGTATGTGATTGCAAATATTCAACATGTAAAATCTATAAATTTTAACCATAAACTGTTTTGATGACTAAATTAATTATTTGAAAGTCTCACCTGTTTATTTATCACAAATTTGTAACTTTGCTCCTAGGTGTGTGTTCGACACACAATTGTGTATCATGCTTATGTTTCTGTGATTTGAATGTATGCCACAATCCCAACAAATTACTTATCCCAGCCAGAAAATTTTAAATAAATAATTAAATAAACCTAGTAAAAACTAAGTATGTATGCAAAGAAATATGAGCAGAATAAAAGTTACGGTATGCCTATTTGTGTGCATGCAAGTTAAGATTTTGATGTGAAAGAAATATTGTATTAGGAAATGTTGTGTCAAATAACAAAGTATTTTAATAGTGTATGATTGAGACATAATTTTTTATAAAATATATATTCCCAAAAATTAAATATTTTAAATTTAACATTTATTACTTTTACATTATTGTCTGCTGCAATGTAATTGTGCTGTTGCATTTTGAAAAGTTTCTTTAGCTATGTAGTGACTTATAAGCTTAAGTTTACATAGCTCTATGAATGCTGAAAAGTGAAGTTCATGTCATAAAGAGTTATGTACACCTGTATGTACAATTTTTGTAGAATTCACCAACTATCTTGTAATTTTTTTTTGTTTTCAGTGCTATCCAAAACTATGGAGAGCGATACCAATCAGGTTCTGGAGGATTTGAAACTGATGCATTTTTTAGAGCTTTGGGTGATTTCATTGGTATTTTTTCCCTTTCATTGCTGATTGGTGCTTTGATGGGTTGTTTCACAGCCATAATATCCTTTTATAACTTGATGCTTAATATGTTGTCAAGCCTGGTAGATTATCTTGTTTGTTTATTGTTAGCAAAGTTTAGACATTCATTGGTAACAAAATTATGGAAACCAATTTTTTTTTTGTGTGTATACAAGGTATTTTTGAATAACATGTCAAAATTCAAACCAAAGCATCTTTGGACAAATATAAATAAAAAATTCCTAATAACAAATTTTTTGGTAAAGTCATCTGGTATTATTAAATTTAAGTTTAAGTTTGGCAAATCAACGCAGGGAATCTGCAGCTAGACGTACCTGCATACACAACAAGTTGCATATCACGAAGGTGAAGGGAACTGACATGCCATGCAGAGAGCGCATGCACATAGGGTACCATAAACTCGAGGTGCGTGACCACTGCTAGTGGTTGCGTGTTAGTACACGTATGTAAAATGAACAATGGGAGATGAACAATTGAGTAGTAAAGGCTGCCAGAAGTGTTTGCATTTTATTTCTCGCATGTCATGCTGATTCCGCTCGCCTTCGTGGTATGAAACTTGTTACGCAAGCAGGTACGTATAACTGCGGACTCCTGCGTTGTTTTGCCAAACTTCAACTTCAATTTAAAAATACTAGATAACTTTTCCAAAATTGTTGTTAGAAGGAATATTTTTGTTTATATTAGTCCATAAGTGTTGTGGTTTGAATTACGACATGTTATTAAAGCACAGTGTATGTGTGCATGTGTGAATGCATGTGCGCACGTTTGTGAGCGTGTGCGTACATATATAAACTCCAGATTTCCCATGATGATAACTGGCTAAGGGTTCATGGATAACCAATATTCATGGTAAAGTAATGAGCAAAAAATATGTTATAATTTACATACTGTACACGTAGATTATGTATGCAAATAGTCTGTAGTACATAATACCTTATTGAGTATGTTTTTAAAGCATTTTCTGACATGAATCACAACAGTAAACATAGTTGAAATGTCCAGTCACACTAAGTAACACACAGGCATGGTCAATATTATTAAAAAACCTAACCTTTCTATCGCAGTCAGTCACACTACATTATAATAGTCTGTTAGCGATGTCTGCTCTTTCAATCTGGTCTCCTTTCTAATTTTAGAAAAAATCCTCCATAGCACTATTTTGTCAGTAATGAGGCTACTTCCATTTAATTTTTTTTTTTAAATTATGAACAGTTTGCTATCCAATGCCGTATTCTTGTGAGAGCTGTTTTGCACTCCTCCTTCTATCCAACTGTTCAGTTATTTTTAATTTTTTTTTAATATTGACCACCACTTGTTTTTGTTTATTATCGGACATATTCACTGTTAAAAATGTGTGTAAATATAGTACGGAAACACTTAAAAACAAAAGCAGAACCGCATCACCCGACTGTTGCCACTGTTGCAAGGGAACTGCTGCCTGGTAACCGAGGTTAGCTTTGAGCTAGTGTGAACAGAGCGTGCGGATGGGTTATTAATAGCAGCAACGTGCGACTGGCAGCATTGGTTCAATATTTGACTTTGAATTGGTGGCTTCACGGTTAAGCCGCAAACTGATTAAGCCACTCCCGGTAAAACGGAAGTTGACTATACACACACAAAACTATATCAAATTCTGAAATCCGGAACAGTTGATATTACTGCACTGTATTGAATAATATTTTTCAGTAGATATTTACATTTTATTTAAAAATAACTTTATAAATATTTTTTATTAATGTTTCTGTGAAAATTCAGCAGGCAAAGTTTTTTTCTTAGCTTTTACTTTTATAGAACTGTAATACCTCATGTAGGGACACTTCTAAATCAATGTTCTTTTGTCAGCTGGGGAGAAACAGTTTTTAAAAATCATCAGTCTGTGTGTTTTTGTGTGTGTGTATATTATTAGTTGGTTAAAGCATCAACTTATGTGGTAAGAAGGCCGACAAGTAATGGTTTAAGACTTGTCAGTGAAAAGGCTTGGAATATGAAATAGGGTCATTAATGTTCAGTCATATTTCCTGTAATTTTTCTGTGTAATTCATATTTCCTAAAGGTACGCACTGTGCTATTTAAAGTCATCAGAAACGTGTGCGTGAATGTCGACCATACGGTGAACATTCATGCAAACCCTGTTAAATTTTGCAATACACAGTTGCAAATGGTGGCACACCTAGTTTTCCTTGAAATAATAGTGCCATTCGTATGGCAGAGGAGACAATTTGCCTTCCCACATCTAAATTAGGGGAGTAAATTTTTCAATCGCTTCTGATATTCCTTGATTGCCATGCACAATTCACAAAAAATCTTGTTCCAGGCATTGTTTTTGACTAGCCTCTTATAATGGTTCATATTGGTAGGGGACCATACAACTTCCTTCCTCTGGTACTACTCATTTAATTTCAGCATTGATGCTTCACACTACTCCATGATTAATTGTGCTAGTACTCACAGCGCGGACTCAGACTGGACTGAAATTTCACTTGGCATGTGCGCACGCATGGTTCCATCCACACTGTGTGCAATGTGTGAGTGCAACACCCGTTGATGATTCATGGAAGTACTGACTTCAAATGAAACAGTGTGCATAACACACACTGAATTACACGGCTTGCCGTTGCATGTACATGTTGCACGAACACATGCATTACACAGTGCAGCGCATGCGTGTATACACCTTAATAAATTGTCCTTGGTTTTGTACATATTTTGTCATTAAGATAAACGAAGAACCAGATGTTTAATGAAGAAATTAGATTACAAACATTACTCAGATATGTAGTTTTCTAGGAGTGCCCCTGTTCCCTCCCATGTCTTAATTCTGCCATTTATTCACCTTGTCGCACATTGCTCATTCTCCAGGCTGATCAAAAGTGGTGTGGAAGGCAGCTGGTTTAATTTGGCATCAATATAATTCCATTAATGTTGTTTGTGCATCATGCAGAACACAGAGCTTGCTGATTTTCAGTATGTAAGAAATAATAATTGTTTTTGTATTTGTAGAAGTTCTTAACATGCCTTTACTTATAGTTACTTTAACTAGTTCTCTCAACTGTAATGAAAATGTCATATTTTGAGCAGCCCTTTGAAAATTGTTTGTTCTTTGCCAAGAGATCAGAGCAATATAACTGCAGTATCAGTATTTGATATGTTACATTGACAAATGTTTTATTGTTCATACTGTAAAAAATTTTATTTCTGATGAAACTATTTACTTACGAATTTTTACCAAAGACTTTCATACCGTGTTGTTTCAGATTTGAATAATGGATAAGCTGTGGAGGTATTTGTCTGTTTAGATCTTAGCTTAGTTAAGTACCCATGCAAGCTGTCTATCAATTATCCTACTAATGTAAAGTGAGGACATCAACAGGCTAATTTTTTAAAATAAATTTCCATGAATTAAGAGAGGAAAAAATTAATTTTCTTTGGTGTTGCTGTACCTACAATGCAAGTATGATGTATGATTGGGTCCCTAACATCTGTGATGGGATTTTGTGATCTATAGTACATCATGCATTAGATGAGTAGCATTTTTGTAGGTTTTTATGATAAAGTGTCACTTGTTATTGATTAAAATAACAGGAACTTGATAATATTCAGTTAGATTATTAAATTATTTGGCATTACCAACAAGCACTAAACTTTCAACGTAAACTGTAATTAAAAATAACGTAATTTTTGTGAGTAAAAATTATTTGTATTATAGTTGGTGTTCTCAGCTGTTCAGAATATATATAAATCATAATTCTCTGAAAATAAAAGATGTCTCTACATATGTCATTCCATTAAAACTGAATTTGTAAAAATGCAAACACAAATTTGACTTGAATAAAATCTTTTCAGATTATAAGTTATGTATTAGGTGATAAATTAAAGTGAAACATGATAAATGTTTAAATTATGAGTTAGTAGTAATATAGAACATAAAACAATTTGGAGGATAAATATTATATACACACACAGATAATGATATTTCTGAAACATGAGGCCAAACCTTTGCAGGTTTTTCCTGGGGGTAAAAGAAGAGTAATGATGTATACAATCCATGGTTCACGTCACAAAGTGTGGACAGTAGAACGTATTAAAAATGAAGATAAATAATTATTTTACGTGAGACGACAATGTGAATACATCTTGCAGCACATAAATGGGATTTTGTACATTAATACATTAAACTGCCTGACTTGCATAGTATTACGAATAATCATTTATTTATACAGGCAATGCTGAAATGTGCGAGTCTGTTCATTGTACATTTTTGTACATTCCATTCTCTGCAAGTACGTTATGTTCCATTATAATTCATTATTTTTTGATACTTTACGTTCCACTACATTTCATTATATTATAATTTGTTACACTTTACTACATTTCATTATATCACATACATTACATTACAATTAATTATATTTTATTACATGTTATATCATTAAATTCAGGTCATTATATTACATGACATTACATACCACTACACTTCATTACGTTACAGTATAACCACAGTTAGTTCCTAGCTTCACAACCATCTTCATAGCAAGTTTTCAAAATGATGACCCTCAACATTGGTACAATAATTGTGGTGGTGGGTGTGTCACCTAATATTGAGTGGTATATCCTCAAGGAACTCTGGCAATGTCAACATCAGGAATCAGCAGTACACATGACGAGTCAAATGTTGAGGCAAACGTCGACGATCTGTGCTGGTTGGCCCTGGCAATTAATGCACAAAGGTGGTGTTGGTTCCACCTGTTACTATCTCGACTATTGAAATAATCATCGTGGATGAATGTTGCCTCATCGATAAACATGACCGTGGTTAAAAAATTGGGAGAGAGTATTCAATGCAGCAGAAACCATTGGGAGAAAGTATGCTCAAAGTATGTAATATACTAACCCTAGTGTCTGTACCTTCTGAAAATGGTGAGATGCAGCAGCTGTTCATGCATAATGTGCTATAATGTGACATGTGATACATCCACTTGGTGCACTATGACATGGGTACTTGACACATTCTTCTCCACACAGTGCAGTACTGCCTCCTTAAAATTTGGATTACAAACATTTATAGGATGGCCAGATCCACTTTGTTGGTGAAATGAACCTGTTTTCAACTCCATTCCAGCTATGAAGAAAGATTTTTACAGCCAGTGTATGGTAACGTACCACAAACAAAAGTAACAATGCACCATATACAAAATCCTACATCAGCTGATGCATGAATGAATGAAAATGCATTTTAAGTTTGCTATTCTGCCAGTGATGTCCATGAACACTAGACCATGGGGAAATACACATATGGGAAAGAGTTCTCAGACAAGTTATTAAAATTTTGTGGTCACAAAACAGCTGTTATTTGCATGATAAACTAAACGTCATACTAAAATAATAATGTATAGGTGTTTCAAATGAAATGAAATTTAAACACTATACAATTGTTTTGTTTTGTTTCTCCCTTCTCCATATGCTCTTGCTAATGCATGCTTACTGTTAAATTATATTAGGACACAGATCTGCTACAGGGTAATTTTTCAAATATTTCTACATTAATTTGACACAGTATATTTCAAACCTGAATTGTTTCGAGTCAGTATTAGGCAAAAAATTGTCATGGACATAAATAATACTTTTTAGGAAAGGACAGCCTACTGCTGCTAATCCATTAGCCAGCATGCTTGCAAAGCCACAACCTTCCACAAAATGAATTTTCACATGTGCAAAATACAAATATATGAACAAATACCCAGAGTTTTATATTTTCTGTGAAATCTGTATATATTTGAAAGTAACATTTTTATGTGCAGTGATTCTGTTTGCTAATAATTTATATTTAGCCTGTATCATTGAGCCTTAATTAGGCAGGCTCAACATTTTGTTTCTTGGCTTCCCCTCCCACTTCAGCAACAAGAAGGTGAAAATAAATCTTATTTATTTATTATAACCATGCATTGTTTTTTGCTGGAATCATTTTTAGGACAAATAATGTTTATGTTAATTGTATATATTTTCAGTCAAGTGCTTGGAACAACTGTTAATTTATAAATAGCCTCGTTGTGCGTTTAAAATGTAAACTACCTGAGAACACGTCTATAAAAAGGAGAATACACTTTAAAATATAAAATAATTTGGTTATATTCTATTTCAATGCAATGTGCCATTGATCACTTGTCCTGGAGCCCTTCTAGTGTCACGAGTCCATGTTCCCTTCATGAGAAATATTTGTTTATGAATTCGGACACCTTTGTTAATTTCCACTTTGAGTTCTATTCTGTCAAATTTTACTCGCTACGAGTTTCATTTGTCTTTGTGACATTAGCAAGTATTTTCCACAGCCAAGCAAAATTGTAAACACTAACAAATGGAAAATTTTAACAGTTAGAGCTTGAAAAGGGCAAGTGACTTGTGCACTTGGCTGAAGGGGACGTTCTAGGGTGCATATATGCCCCTGCTGTTAATTTGTACTGCTGCAGTTGACATCACGACCTCTATGAACTTTTATAGGGCACAAAGCCAGCTAAGGGCATAAGATCGTGAAATCAAACACAGCCTTTATTATTATGAATGGAAATGTGATGTTTGACAATTTCCCTGAATTTGTAATATTTCCCGGCTTTACATACTATATTGTAACATCTGAGCTGCTATTACATAAGAACCACAATTATCATCTTATTAAAGACATTAAATCAAATTCTCCTTATATAATAAACGGTGCTCTACAGTTTTGTGTTGGAAACACATTTACCTGCTGAAAGCGAACATGTCACAATCTATGACCTCCAATGTTGGAAGTGTAACAATATATGACCTACAAGTTACAGCAGTGAGCAAGTATTTCCTTGGAAAATGTTTTTGTAAAAAGTATATTACAAAAATACAGGTTACTACTGAATACATACTGCCGGAGTGATGCCTAAAATGCTTTCCTATTTTTACTTCCATAATCTAGCCATTTCCGAGACAAAAATTTGTCTATAAAAATTGTTTATCATTATAATGACAAATTGTTCAGCTGAACACAGCATGTACACTTAAGAGCCAAAAAAACTGGTATAGGCATGCGTATGCAAAAACACAGAGGTATAGAACCAATCAGAGGAACGCGATGCGGTCGGCAGCGCCTATATAAGACAACAAGCGTCTGGCAAAGTTGCTAGATTGGTTACTGCTGCTACAATGGCAGGCTATCAAGATTTAAGTGAGTTTGAACGTGGTGTTATAGTTGCTGTACGAGAAATGGGACATAGCATCTCCGAGGTAGCGATAAAATTTGGATTTTCGCATACGACCATTTCACGAGTGTACTGTGAATATCGGGAATCCGGTAAAACATCAAATCTTCGACATTGCTGCGGCCAGAAAAAGATTGTGAATGAACGGGACAAATGACGACTGACGAGAATCATTAAACGTGACAAACATTGACGCTACTGCCACCTGCGTTATACAGGGTGATGGCTAGTAGTATACTTTAGTGCAGACTAAGGGCACCTGTGGCTGTTGTGTAAGAGGTAAACAAATACTCTTATTCTTGGTTACTTAACACACATCTTTTATTTGTTTGAGGGTAACATAGGTATTTACACACACTGGCAAGACTGAGCCCCCCTTACAAGTTGTAGGCCTGAAGGGCTGGTTGGCGGAATACTATGCGTTGGGGGGAAAGTTGCTTGAATGGAGGCGTTTTTACTTAACTGCTTAACTGGACTGCGGCTTTTGCTTAGTTGCCTTTGCTGGTCGTGCAGCTGGGTCAGCTCTGCTTCCCTTCCCGGAAGTCCAGGGTTGGTTCTTCGGAACTAATGTTGTCTCCTCGATCTCGGCTGACGTTTCCCGTTGGAGACCTTGTGTCTCCTCCTGTGTCGATGTCCGCTCTCGATCCGGCTCGTGCTTTCCGACTTCTCCACTGACCCTTGTCTCGGCCACCGAACAACTGACCCCCGCCTTGGCTGCGCTCGTGAATTTAACTCGTGTCCCGCTATATTTGACTGACCTTTGTGAGCACTTTCTGCCGAGAGAATCAGGGACTTCCCCTGTGTCGCTCGGGCGTTTTTTGTGCCTATTTTTGCGTCTTGTCAGCAGCTTGTGAGCTCCATCAAAGGTGGAGGAAGGGTGAGGTTGGTGGAACAGGGATTCTTACAGCAATAATTTCCGAGCTGCGGTCTGCACAAATTATAGCCGGGGCATTCCCTGTTTCCTTCGTTGTGTGGTTTATCTGGTTGAAGGTTTATTCCCAAGCAGCTATACACCTCGGGAAATCCCCTGTTTCATTCTGGCTTCGGTTCTTCGCCGAGGGTGAATCCCCTGTCATCAGCCTGTTTGAGTGGATGTATCACTTTTCTCAACCAAGTTTGTTTTTTTTTTTTTACTGCTTACTAAGTACACTCTGTTGTGTGTTACTGTTCATGCTATTTTAAAAGTGGTAGCAACAGCAGGCATGTCTCCAGAAAAGGGCTAAGGCATTTGCAGTTTCCTTGTTTCTCCTCAAAAAATATCATGAGTATTAGAATTTTTCCAGTCTATAAGTGATGGATACTACTGCAAGTAACATTACTAAACAGTAGACTGCTCTGAAGAAAAATTGTGAACACACTCCTAAGCTCTAGTGCTGAGTGAAAATAATAAATTAAAAATAACCAGTGAGTTTTTGAGTTACCTGAAAATGTATTGGATGGAACTTTTGGCTTGTTGGTCTTCTGTTTTTCCCATATGTTCTGTTTCTCCACCAGCTTTTGCCCGACATGTTGAAAATAAGTCATAACACCTGTAACATGTAAGGAGTACAGGTTAGATTATGTTTCCCTATAAATTAGGATTCAAAATATTCAAGTATGTATTCATGTGACTGTTAAAAACAATTGTATTAAACACGGTTTTCCATTGAACACACATTTCCTGACTAGACCTAACCTGCAGTAATGGAAACAAGTCCTACGCTGGTGAGACCTGTACCGTTAAGCACTTTCCAATGACTTGAATTTAAATGAAAACCAACTCTTGGTATTGGCAATGGATTTAACACCTTAACACAATTATGTAACAAATATATATATATATATATATATATATATATATATATATATATATATATATATATATNAATTGAATTCCTTAACACATTTTTACCTGACGAAGTTCACACGTGTGCGTGATTTTCCTCTTCTGGAGTCTGCTTTGTTCGTCTTGATGTCTTACAGCACCTTCCTCATTGCAGAGGCATCAGAACTGACAGGTTTGTACATTTCTGTGTCTTGATAAACATTTTTTAATTGGTTTGTTGAAGAGTTGTATGCATGTTCTTCAGGTCATAGCTTACATATTAAAGAAAAACTCCAGGATGTTCCATAATGCAGCAATATGGAGGCCCATATTGTGATTAATAACATGTGTATGTTGTTTCCAATTTTAAAGTAGGGTTAACATAAATTAAATAAGATTAGGTTGACTAGGTGTAACCAGCCACTCTACCCAGGGGACAGATTTGTCGTTCCCGGTCAGCATGTAAAGTATATAATGTTAAGACAAGGTGTGGGTGAAGAGATGACAGAATAGTGTAGTGGGAGAAATGAGAGTTTCTGGAGAAAACCCATTGGCCATCAACGATGTCCACAATGTTCCCCACATGTTATTGCAAAACTAGGTCCACCAAGGATTGAACCTGGATTGCTGTGGTAGAAAGCATACGTCTTAATCACATAACCACCAGGGCCTCTTGTTGCAATTAACAATGGTCCTGACTTTTTTATCATTTATGAAACAGCAAAATCATTTTTGTGGTGCTGATTATGAGTATAGTAGTAAAATTTATTAGCTTTATTTTCTATATATTATACTCATTTTAACTTTTATATGTAGTTTAGGCTAGTTTGATATAAATATGCCTCACTTTCCTGTAAACTAAACATTGCTGGTAATTTTTATTGTGTGTGAAATTTCTTTTTCATCATAGAAAGAACGGCAATTATGGTAAAAGCTGGGAGCCTGTGCTGTAAAATGTATTAAATGGCTTCATGCAGTTCTCTCTGCTGATGATGAGGGAGCCTAAGTCATTTTACAGAAATCTATTTTGGTTTAGTGCCTCCTCTTTAGCAATAGATTTCAATAAAGGAAATGTTGACCTACTGCAACCTACCATTACCTATATACTATCTGATCAAAAGTATCCAGACACCCACGTTAAACTGTCGTATATGTGTCCCTTGGATGTACTGCGAGTAACAGACATTAATGGGGTGTGGGCCCACCCTTGGCCTTTATTACAGCTCTAACTCTGCCAGGGGGACTGTCAACCAGGTTTCAGAATGTCTCCAAGGATATGACAGACCATTCTTCCTACAGTGCTATAGCAAGTGTTATTAAGTGGTGTGGGTTGTTGGAGTCTGGTGCACAGTCACAGTTCCAGTTCTATGATGGCGAGTCCATTTCCGGAACCCTATTGTCTATAAACCACTTATGAACAGACCATGCTTTATTGCAAGTAGCATTGTCATGCTGAAATGCACAGTTTTCATCTCTGAACTGGTCTTCTGCAATTAGAGAGCACACAGCCAGTCAAAATGTCCATATAACCTTCCACCTTCAATGTGCCCTGTAGTATTAAGAGAGCATCAAGTCCCTTCCATGAAAAACATCCCCACACAGTCACCCCACCTCCGCTGAATTTCACAGTGGCCATTATACATGCGGGCATGTTGTGCTCACCTGGCATCTGCCATACCAAACCCTCACATCAGACTGTCTAATGGTATATTCATCACTCCAAATCGTGTCTCTTCAGTTGTCCACATTCCAGTCGCTGCACTATTTACACCACTGAATGTGGCACTTTGCATTCGCAGGCAATATGTCTTGTTTATGGGCAGGCGCCTGAGCTTAGAACCCTAGTTCTCGTAACTCCTGGTGCACAGTTATGGTGCTAGCTGCACAGTTAGTGGTACTGCAGAATCTATGGGTAATGGCATCATATTATGACATGCAATGTTCCCATACCACCTTTTTCAATGCCTGGTGGTACCTTGTCGATCAACATACGTGGTCTACCCAGTCTTAGTTTTGTTGTGGTTGTGTCTTCCCGTTCCCACTTCATAATCTCATCCTTGACGGTCGACTTGGACAACTTGAGAATGGAAATGGCTCTGGCGGATTGCTTACAGATGTGGTAACCAATAACTTTATTACATTCAAAGTAACCGAGCTCCCTTGCTCCACCAATTCTGTCAGTATTGTGTAACAGTGACCAACATCAAACCTTCTGCCTCCTTTTATAGTGTCGGCGGTTGTAGACATCTAAGCATGAGCTTAGGTTTACAGAGAAGTGTCTGGATACTTTTGATCAGATAGTGTATGTCCAGTACTTCATGAAGAATGGCATGATGTACCTGAACCGATGATGATGATGCAAAAGTCACAGATGGACCAAGTTCTTCTCAAGAACCTGAGCTTACTGTTTATCTATCATCTTCAGAATCAAATTAATTGACTTAAAATTAACTGAGGGTTCTAGTAAGGGATTTGGATCTTTTTGGAGGTAAATCAGAAATGTTGACATGAAAATTACAGCAGTGAAATCTTCTTGAAAGTGATGTAAAATTATTAATATACAGGAATGAGAAAGATATAAGTCCTTTGTTTGCCATATAGGAAACTCCTGTTTCATGTACCTTAATTAGGGTTGTGCGAATCAGACTTCTCACGAAACTAAAAATAAAGAGATATTATGAATGTTCATGAAACAGAAACGACAATGAAAAATAATTTCACACGAGTTCAGTCTTAATAAACGTTTAACGAATTTCATAACATTTTAGCAAGTTAATCATTACAAATTTGTTGCAAAACTAAATAAAAAAAATTGTTGGATATAGAGTATTTTCCACAGTTGTTATTGCCTACATTAAAATTTCCATTTTATGTAGTTATTTTGGTTGTAAAATAATTTTAAAAAATGTAATAAGATTTACAGGCAAAAATTTCCTTTGCTGGTGCACTACATGAACATTCATTAAACACCTGAATATTCATTTGAATTTAGAATTTTCGTTTAGTTACAACTTTCGGCAACCAAATTTCTTACCTAAACAAAACAAAGTTGTCATTTTTTGTTTTTTTATTTCAGTATACCAAATGTTCATACAACCCTAACTTTAATGAGACAAGCATTTAATATGTAAATAATAATGATGAGAGTAATTTTTCCATTGATTTGTTTTATTGCATTCAACTTCAGCTATATCATTTTTAAGTAAGTTTATAGTGTTAGCCTACTGCTCCTTATTAGTTTGTAGGGGTGTGCGAAGCTTCACATTTTCAAAGTCGAATCGAAGACTTCTGTACCTTCGACTTCATCTTCGAATTAAAAAATCTTAGAGTGAAAAGTCGAACATTTCACCATGTGTTTCCCCTCCTCCGGGTCTTTATGAACTTTGAAAGTATTCTGGTATAAGGAAGCACACCTGGAAACGAAAGCCTCAGTGCTAAACTTCCACTGTTTTTCAAACAAAGTTTGTGGTTTTTGTCCCAAGTTCCATCTGCTGAGATAACAATCTACCAGTTAGACATTGAGGAGGGTCGGTCGGAACAGGGAAAAAAAGGGAGGGAGGGAATGTTTTTACAGCCCAGCCATTTCCTTTGTCTCTTTCTTTCTCCCTCTTGTCTCTTTTTTTTTGTTAGGCGAGCCGGGCCTGACACCCTTGGAAAGGCAGCTTAGGAGGGTGACCATAACCTAACACAAATACAATGTGGATTTTCTGTCTCAAATATTTATTTTTCTTTATCTTTCTAATTTTGACTTGGCTATTTTGTTATTATGCTATTATTTTCGTGAAATTTTGCACCCAGCCACATCCACAAACCAGACAATGAAGTGTGGATGATGATCAAGTCTGTATGCATTGCTTGTCAAGATGCATTATCAGTTTTTTATTTTGGTCCCTTAAAAAACTATCCATACAGGTAAAGTTTGACTTACGTTTATATATTTTTTTTAAATTATTGTGTTCTTTAGTTAAATTGTTTTCCAACAGGTTATTAAGAGATATTATTATATCATGTTTATTATATTTTATTAAAGATTTATTATATAAAGTACTTAGCATATGTAAATTTAATGTATCAGTTTTGTATATTATTTGAAGATGTGTACACATGAAGTTTCCCCAATATAGTTTGAACATAGAAAGTGTTCCCTTCATATTCATTATAAAAAATGTTCTATTATATTTACTATTTCATTTGTTGCATTTTCATGTTAAAAATTTATTCTGTGACATGCATTTATTTTGAATCTTCCTGTTCATAAACAAATATTTTATACCAACCAAAGTTTAAATCATCAATTAGTCTACATTTTGATTTTGGAAAATAACTCTGTTTTGAGAGTAGATATTTTGCAAGTAACAATAACCTTGTGTATTGCAAAACCTATACATATATATTAAAAAAATAACACCATTTTGGTTTTATGCCTATTACTTGACTGTCAACAGCAACAAAACATGTTAACAGCCTTATGCATGCTTACTGTTTTCTGAGTTCGGAATTAAGTATTTATAAAAATATAGACCAACATTTTTTTTTGTTTGTTTTTACTACAACTTGCATGGTTTGTTGTATTAGTCTAGTTACTTTTTGGACACTGTAAAATGAAATAAGTTAAAATTTCCTTTTCGGTTTTATATCCCATATTAAACGAGGAAATTTTACGTCGTCTGAATCAGACATGGGAAAATTATACTTCAGTTTTTAATACTTTATATACACGTTTATTTCATACATATTCTCGGCAAGGATATCATCATTGTAGTTCCCATAGTTTAGCAATCACTTTTTGTCCCCTTTCAGGTCATAATGCATCCCAGTCTCATTTGTATAAACTTCATATAGTCCCTAATCCCTCCTGCAGCACCCCTAGTACAGATTTGACCCATCTCTTGTTTCAGTGTTCCACTCGCGGTGATAAAAGTTCATTGTATGCCGCCCTTCAACAGCTTCGTGTGAGGTTTCCTGTCTCTTACCCTTCGGTACTTTTTCATGACCCTCAGGTAGTTTGTGACGTTCTCGCTTGGTTTTTACTTGAGCATGATGATATTATCTGATTTTGGGATTTTGGTGTTCTGTTAGTTGTCCAAGGTGTCCCAGGTCTCCAACCTTGCTATCCCTTGTTCCATGGCCTTTCTTTTCCTCCATGGTTGATGGACCTCTACCCAGAAGAATAGTATTTGTGCTCCCGTCTGGTTTTGTTCCTTGTTCGTTTTTCCGGTGGTTATTACAGCGTATTTTTCTTTGCTCCTATTTTTTGGTTTTGGCAGTGGGCTTTGCTGTTGGCCACAATACCACCAAAAAAAAATAATAGTAATAAATAATTGTGAACACAACAGAAAAATGTGGTGGGACCTCGATACATTGTTCCCTTATCCACGTTAATTTTACAGGTTTCCTAGACACTTTCATTCTAAATTGGTTATAAACGCCAGCCAGCATAAATTGGTTTTTTATACAGGGGATGGACAAAATAATATGAACACCTGACATATACACAATATTTATTTATTAATAAGGGGTTGGGCCACAATTTGCTTTTAGAACAGCTGCAATTCTTCGCGGAATAGATTCGTAGAATGTCTGAATACTTTCCAACGGAATGTTGTCCCATTCTTGTACCAAAACATCCGCCAATTGCTTCAATGATGTTGGAGATGGAAATCTGCTTCTTACTCTCTGCTCTAAAACTCCCCATAACTGTTGAATTATGTTGAGGTTTGAGGTCTGGCGATTGTGCTCCTCAAACAAAGATTGAACCTTTTTGGCTGTGTGCATGGGCGCATTATCATCTTGGAATATGGCAGTGTTTGGCAGCAATATGCTAGTCATAGTAAGAACTTTATCATTTAGGATGTCGAGATATTCGTCGCAGTAATCCGGCCAGTGATGTGAATGAGAGGACCAGCTGAATACCACGATATAGCCACCCAAATCATAACGGAACCTCCCCCATGCTTTACTGTAGGAAGCAGGCAGTCCGGATCGTAGGCTTCTTTTGGGGTTCTCCACACATAAACTCGGCCGTTTGTAGGAAACAATGTAAACAATGATTCATCGAACCATACCATGTTCTTCCAATCATCAAGTGTCCAGGTTTTATGATCGTGGCACCACTTCTTTCGCAGCTTAGCGTTTGCTTCCGTTATAAAGGTTTTCGCAATTGCAGCTCTTCCTTGAATGTTAGCTTTGTGGAGCTTCTACCGTACTGTTTTTGTCGAAACAGTATTACTCAAGTGAGTGTTGAGTTCTGCTGTTATTTTTGCCGCGGTAGTTTTATGTTGTCTGGCCACAATTCTTTTTAAAATTAGTAGGTCTCTGTTAGTTAACTTTGGGTTTCGCCCACTATTCCTCTTTGCCGATGATGTTTTACCATGTTTTGTGTCTGCTGTCATTACCGTGGATACTGTCGCTCGTGAAACGTTAAAAAATTCAGCTGTTTTCGTCACTGACGCTCCTGCTAACCGAGCACCAACGAGCTGAAATCATATTTATATAAAATCGTGAAGTTAGTACTTCCTAACTACTTAATACTGAATACAAACACTAGAGGGTGCTAGATGCACACACACTTGTCAGCTACTCTGTGTTCAGATGAAAATGCCTGCATGCTGTTTGATGCTTATAAGCATCACCAGCAATGAATTTGTAAAGCAGATGTGAAAAACCCCAGTTAATTTGCTACAAATTTTTGATACAAATGACAGGTAGGTAAAGAAAGATGAGAGAATAGAATTTCATGTATGAGTCCCTCTTGCTCTGATGGATGAAAGATAGGAAACACTCTCGTGCACATGGAACTTCCCGAAACTAGGACTGCTTAGTGTAACTGGAGAAGTTAAATGTAGGACAGAAAGGAATCTGTCAAACGGAATAGTATTAAATGTATATTTGCAAGTGAAAAGACAAAATGAAAACTAATTTACATCAGTTCTGTTGAACCTAATGGAAAAGTTTATCAAAGGAGACAACTGGGATTTCATACTGACTCCATTCAGATGTAATTAATATATTTCATATTTTACTTCTTACATTCCAAATAAAACAACAGCATAAAAAACAAAAATATTCACAGGAAAAATTATACATATTAACCAAAATTCTCATAGTGCATATTGATGTAGAATGGTTTATATTTAAATTATCAATAATTGACCAACACAAGAGCAACAAATAAATCATCAATGAACAAAAATATAGGACTTTGTCGTGTAACGCCTTTTGAGTAGAAGCCTCGCTGACCCCCTACCAGTTGACACGTGTCACGAGGCAGGTGAACAGCCAGAACGGATCGCAGTTACACGTGTCAAGGTTGTGCCGAGTAAGAGCTGGACTATCGCCGGATAGTGCTACGTACATACGTAGGAGCGGGAGAAATCGCAGAGTCAAGCAAGAGCACCTCTAGCAAGCCCGTGAGATCAGTTGAGCGCCGAGATATCACAAAATAATCATGTGTATTTCGCAGGAAATCAGAAAACACGCACCGCGGAGAAATAGCTGACAGAGTAAGCTAGGGGCAAGGTGCCACCTTCCCCCCCAACATTTCAGGAACCAGGGCACATTTTGTGAAAGGCATTGTTCTGTTTTCATCCCACCACCCCCTCCCCAACAAAGCGACACTTGCCGACAATTAGGGAAGGAAGAGACAGCATATAAGCCTCCTTGCGGGGAAGGTGGGGGTCAGTTCTTTATTGCCGCGCAGAGAGGGCACTCCGAGGAGGGAGTCGCGCACAGAGCGTTTGGCTGGGGGATCGGACCCCTGGCCACGTCAGTAAAGCAGTTCAGGGGAGGCGACTACATACGTGGGCCTTTGCCAAGGCCTACCACTTCGCCGGAGCTCATCCCCAGATGACAGCATACAACAGCAGACTAGTTAAGTATTGAGTCGCCGTCCAGAGAAGCCCTTCTCCATCCCGAAGTCGTCCCAGTTAATACGAGTAGCCAGAATAGAGTACCATACCTCGGAAGTGTTGCTGTATGTTGTTTTTGTTCAAACTTGAGACAATATAATTATCCAGTTCAGTGAAACGTCAAAAGACTACCTTATTGAAAAACCCCTTAACTTTCTAGGCACCTTATAGTATATGCCTGGAGGAATTAACAACGACACTATAAGTCAGCCTGTATTCTACACAGGTGGGGTAAAGCGCAAGTTACATTGGCTTCCCCAACCAAATACTGTCAACTTATCAAAGAAGTATGAAGTCTCACTGGAACATGATCAGCATATACGAGGGTAATCCCAAAAATAAGGTATCCTATTTTTTTATACATAAGAAAAACGTTTATTGTCTACAATATTTACATAATTGTAAAGGTTGAACATTTATCTATTTTTCTACATAATCACCATTTCGGTTGATGCATTTTTGTAGACGCTGTGACAGTTTTTGTATGCCCTTTGTATACCAGCTCGCTGCCATGTTGTTAAGAAAACATTGAACCTCATTTTTCACCTCATCGTCGGAGCTGAATCGCCTTCTGGCCAAATGTTCTTTCAACTTAGGGAACAGGTGGTAGTCACTGGGTGCCAAGTCCGAACTATTGGGTGGGTGGGTGGTGATGTTCCATTGAAACTCTTGCAGGAGAGCAGCGGTTAGACGGGTGACGTGTAGACAAGCATTGTCATGGAGAATGTTCACACCCTTGCTCAACATTTATCTTTGCCGGTTATGAATTGCCTGTCTGAGTTTTCTCAGTGTGTCACAGTACCTGTCAGCGTTTATTGTGGTCCCAGGAGGCATAAAGTCAACCAACAATACCCTCTTTCGATCCCAAAACACAGTTGTCGTGACTTTACCGGCACACTGTGTTTGTTTGAATTTTCGCGGCTTGGACAAAGAGGGATGCCGCCACTTGCGTGATTGTTGTTTGGTCTCAGGTGTAAAGTGGAACGCCCAGGTTTCATCACCCGTGACAATCGAGTCCAAAAGGTTGTCCTTTTTGTCTGCATAGCGGCGAAGAAATTCGCGGGAAGAATCAACACGTTGCCGCTTGTGGTCTTCCGTCAGCATTCGTGGTACCCATCTTGCGCAAACCTTCCGGTATTGCAACTTTTCCGTTAAAATCCTGTTAATGGTGCTTTGGAAACAGTAAGAACCAAAATGGAGAGATCATCCAGAGTGATCCGCAGATCTTCACGCATGGTTTTCTCAACCATCGCGACTGTCTCGTCGGAAATTGACGGTATCCCGCTCCTTTGTTCGTCGTGAATTTCAGTACGACCAGCTGTAAACTCTCTACACCACTTGCAAACGTTTTTGACATCCATGCACGACTCGCCATACACTTCCTTTAATTGGCAATGAATTTCAATCGGTTCAACGCCTTTTGTGTTCAAAAACCAAATAACTGCGCTAACTTCGCACTTGGCGGTAACGTCCAACGGTAACTCCATTCTCAATGGCTGCCAAGCCAAGACTGAGCATCCAAGCGAGGCCCGCGCATGCTCATTTGAAAGGGCGGGAAGCACATCTCAACAATGTGACCAATAGCAGTACGAACCGTTCTTTGTATGAGTATGAAAAAAGAGGAGACCTATGTTCAACCTTTACAATGATTTAAATAATTTAGACAATAAATGTTATTTATAAAAAATAGGAGACCTTATTTTTGGGATTACCCTCGCAGCTGGAAACTTTTTAAGGAATTAAGGCAATCACAAAGTTTCAAACTCTTATGAAAACTAAATGACTAGTATATTAAGACACAAGACACATGAATATGTCAATAAAATTAGCTTCTTTGAAGATAAAATATTTTTTTCTCAAGCTACAAAATTCTTCACCAAGACTTGAGTGCATATAACATTAAACACTGTACCAAGAAACATACTCGGAAAAGTCCATATCCACAGCAGCATTGGACAGTCTGGGACAGTTTGGGATAGTTATGATTTTTCTGTGAAATTGAGTACACTGTTCCTCACAGTACCTACTCTGTTATTCAAACAAACTGGAATGAACTCCAGCAACCACAGCTGCCATGGCATCAGAAAGAAAAGATAGCTTGATCTGCTGGAATTGAAGGTAACTCATGGAAGTCAATCATTTAGGGAATTGTCAGATGAGCATTGGTTTTGCAGCTCTAAATGACAGAGCCTCACATTCTAACTTATTTGGATTTCTCCTAATCTTTTCTTGTGTTACTGTAGCTACCTCACAGGAATCAACTACATTGGGATAGTCATCCTATCTCATCTATACAGCAGTTTTGAGATAAAGTGCTGAGATATGCTCGGTTAGACACAATGTCGAGAGGCAACACTAACAACCAACAATAGAATTCCCCTGATCCCCCATGCACTGGTGACCCATACTGTGTAGTGGCTTATCACACTGTACCATTGCATAACCAGTTATCTCCAAGGCAAAATACTACATATTTGTTGCATCTGAATTTGAAACAAAATTCTAACCATGGATGACCTCTGTACTGGAAGACGAAAGAAAAGCTTGCATGTGAGGACAGTGTTCTCTCAATGTCCCTGCAATACAGCCTACCTAATTGTGACATATCAACCAGTATTAGACAAAAAAGCCAAAATCCATATTGGGGCATTTAATGCTCACAGATATCTTGCTTCCAAATTGGAATAAATGTTCAATTAATTACTTAATGCGTGCTGGTTTGTGACACGGTTCACATAATTCACCATAAAATTACGTCCGCCTAAAACATCTAATTCCACGTCATGAGAAACACTGGCTGTGGATGACATCGTAATTGGGGGAAGAACAACGGAAATCAAGACACCTTGCTACCTGTTGCTGATAGTCAAATGGGTCGCGACTGGTGGTGAAGGCGTTGGGGCTGGCTGGCGGTGGTCGGTCGATTCGCAGCACGGACAGCAGCTGGTTCACGATAGCGGCATGGCCCGGTGCTGCTCTGTGGCCGCCACATGCTTCAACCCCCTTCAGTTATGTTATATGAACTACCAATTGGCAATATAATTAAAAAATGTACTTCTAATAAACCACTTAACCTAATATCATCCTTGGTTGCCACTTTTGGCGAACATAGATCCTCAAGGGGGGTACGCGTTTGTGTCTCGCTCGATAAGTATTTTCGTCGTCATTGGCCCTTCAGGCGAGACATAAATTTTAATTTATTCATTTGGGTACTGTGGTAATTTTTTATATGTATGTATGTTTGTAACTTTGGCAGGTTTGTGCCTTTTGTGGCTTTTGAGTGCTAAAGGTTGTAGTTAGAAATTAAGAATTTTTTTGTAAATTGCAGTAGATAATACTGCTGATTTTAGTTACCCATAAATATAGGAAAACTCTTCTGAAAGAGGAGAGATTCATCTTTAAAATGAGCTATCAAGCAATGCTGTATGTTATTTAGAATTATTTTAAGAAAATATACAAAAAAAAAAAACTTTTATTGACAACAAAAAAAGTTTAAATGTACATGTTTGGATGGTCATAACTAAGACATTCTTGAAGGAAAAAATTTGAGAATTTGGTTGTGTCTATATCTATGTGCAAACACACTGTAAAATTTCACAAAATTCCAAGACAGTGTTTCAACCCCCATTTGTTGATTTGGCATTGAATTACCCAATTTTAAGTTATGGTTGACCAGTGACATGATACAAATCTGGTGTTTACAGTAGTGTAGTCTGGGGGCTGGCTGTGATTTGTGATAAACAATGTCTTTATTCTTATCTTGATTACTTTTTAAATTCTGAATTCCAAATATCAATTGTTTGGTATTATTTTTTAAGATTAAGGATGTTAGACAAACAGTTTTTATGTGAAATTAAAGTATGTATAAAAACTGTAAAAAATGCTCGTACATAAAATGTTTGACTTTATAATATAAAATACTTAAATTTAACATCCAAAAATTTCTAAAAACCTTTGACTTAATATATATAATCTCTATCGAGTGTTACATGTTTAGGATCTAATGATTTGCATTGTTGCAACATAAGTTCAAAACAACATGCAGACTAGTTGCTACCTGAGTTATGAACTAATTTTATGTAACTTCACTGTAATTGTACTTTAATTTAATTATTTGTTCTTGTTTTACAGGTGTTGTGGCTGTTCTTTTTTGTGGAATATGTCAAGCGCATTACACGTACAATAATTTGTCAGTTGATTCAAGAGCTCGGACAAAGAAGCTCTTTGAACTTCTCAACTTCTTGGCAGAAAACTTTATATTTTCATACATTGGAGTTTCAATGTTTACATTTCCTAAACATCACTTTGACCCATGGTTTATTATTGTGGGATTTGTATCCTTTTCTGTCTTAAGCAGTTAAAATAACTCAATCTTGAACTTTAAATAGAAAAATTAACCAATAAATGGTTAGGAAAGTGAGTAATTTGGGTAAATTTGTGTAATTAAGGCTATGTTAGTTGCCAGCATGCAAAGTGTGATTTTTTTACTAAAAATCTTGCGACTTTGAACTTGTAAAAACTTTTTGCATCATCAGTCAGGGTAAGGAGCTATATGCATTGTCTTTTTATAGTAAATGTTAAGGGGTAGAGAATATAAGGCTTTTCATTAAATTCTCTTTCTTTATGTCGTCTGTTTTATTTTTCATTAAATTGTGAACTGTTTTAAATAGATGATTAAATCAGGGGGATATAATAATTCTTGTGATCATTGTATTTTCTTTTTATATAGTAGCAATACTGACTAATAATGGTATTGCCACATTTTCTATTTACTAAGTAAATTGCCTTCTGATAAATATAATTTTGCATCGCTTTTAACCTTATGATAGATCATTGTGAAATGCATAGCTCTCCACCTTCTGTGTCCACTAGTTCTCGACACAATCTCCAGCATTCTTTCATTCTGTTTATTTAACCATACCGTTTCATTCTCAACTTATCTTTCCATTCCTGGAAGAGGATAATCCTTTTATTTCTCAACATATCCATCTTTGTTACTTGTGTAACACTTCCTTGCTTTATAATTAGTTACATATTTTTGTAAAATGTGTTGATTGCCTCTCAAATTCTCAAATCTCTTTCTCATTTACTCCATTTTCCTCTACCACAAACTGTCTAGATATTAAAAACATTATGCCTTTTGATATACGTTCTACATTTTTTGATGCTGTCGTCATTAAATCACACTTATTTGCTTAGAACATATTGCCTTGCTACCTTTTCTCATGCATCCAAGTGCACAGCTTTACTTTATACTTCTCATTGCTTCATACCTTAAAGTTCCTGCCTAGATTACTCTAAATTATCTCATTGTTTTTTTTTTGTAGACTTTAAATTAAACTTTTCTCCACATTCACGTTTGAAAAGCCAATTACTACATTTAAAAATGCTTTATAAAAGTCTAGCTTATTTTACAATACAAGAGAATTCTGTTGTTAATAAATGCATATTTTGCCATTGCAGTTTTATGTATAATTTCTCTCCACCTTTTTCATTCCATAATCACTTTGCTTTGCATGTATGTTAATTCTTATTTTTAGCAATAAAATTGGTTAATATCTACCTTTTCCCTCCATTTTTCCAATTGTTATAATATAAGTTATTTTCAAAGGTTTTTCTTTACTCACTTCCTGTAACTTTTTTACTTTTTTTTTGAGTGCTATAGAATTGTAAAGTTTATCAATGTACTAAAATTTTTCTCTAGTTTTCCTTAACATAAATTGGCAGTTTTGTGCAATGCTTGGTCGAGCAGTAAACGTCTACCCATTGGCTTTGTTGTTGAATTTGGGTAGGAAACCAAAAATACCTTTCAACTTTCAACACATGCTGTTCTTTGCAGGTTTGTTTTATAGTTGCCTATGTATCTTAAAACAATTTATTTTTATGTTTTGAAGATGTTACCAATATAATTTTCTAATATAAGAAGTGTGTTTTTCATATGTGAACTGAAGAGTAGCATGTTATATTATTTTCTGTGTGTGGAATTTTGTTTAGTGTTGCAGTACTGAAAAATTGAAGTACAGTTTTTTCAAAGGAAAAATAAAAAATTGTGTGTGTTGGGATATTAATAGTTCATAATGTTAAATAATGAACTTTCATGCCTAAGTCATTTGTAGTAGACATGGGACTAAAAATCTTTGGTTGACAAAATGGAGGTATGGCAAAATGTTGCAGAAAACTTCAGTGTATCCATTTTCTTATCATTTTACATCCATTGTCTCATCATGCATCCATCTCTTCTTGTTGCTGTAATGTGTCCACTCATTAATTGCACACAAAATAGCACAAAGTGGGTCTACATCCTTTGACCTGCCAGAGACTCACTGCCATTTTGCAGACAGAATAAGTTTGTATATCGCAAAATTAATTCTCGGAGAGGTGTAAATTTTCACATTATGTATAACCTGTTGACATGGTCAGCATAACATTCTATATGAATGACACATCTTTCCTATAAAATTGGAGAAAACTATTATTTATATTTGTTTATGACAGTATCTATTCAGATTATGTTAAATTTTAAAATGCCTTTTATAGAAATAAGTACCAAGTTTTGTTTTATTTATTAAATACATTAATGTTCTTCTATTGTGGTCTGTTGGTATAGTCTCTTGTGTGTCTGGGAGCATTTCTGTGATTACTGCCTGTGTAGTACCTATTTCATAGGCCTGAGGTCATTGTTTTATTGCATCCATTTGATCTACTGTACATACGTTATAAAATATAGATATTGGACAAGTCATACAAATCTCATAATATGTATAAGGTTACAATGAACATAGCTTAGATCTTAGTATACACATACATGCTGGGTTATACATATAAACAAATAAGTAATATAAAGTCAACATTTTTTTCCTTCCTTTTCTTGTCAGTGGTGGCTACCAGTACCAGGGAACACATCTTCATTAAACTGAAACAAAAAAAGAGGCTAGGAAAAGGGGACAAGATATGCGCGGAATGTAATAATATAGTTAATGTTTGCAATTTAAGTATTCTTCTGAGTGATGTTAATGAAAGTTTTGTAACATTTTATCTTGTGTACATAATTAATTAAAATCATAATAGCTTATTTATCATAGTGCAATAAAAAGATAAAAAACAAAAATTTTACATTTTTGTTACATGCCATTTGAAGATAACCTTAATAATGCAACTACATATTGATTCAACAACATATATTTTGGAACTTTCGATCTTGTTTGCATGTCAGCTTCTTATACATTTACATTTTTAAGATATTTCTGGCTTGAATTATCCAAAGGTGAATCTAGCAATTGACTAAAATTGAAGAAGGCCTTCCCATCCAACTCGCATGTTTTGTGTGTGTTGTTTTTACCTTTAGATGTGTATACATGGGCATGTGTGTACACGTGTACAAATATATGTGCATATAAACAGAATGTTCCACCACAAAACTGACATACTTGCCAGCATGTTGAGATGGTCGTCCTAAGCAAAAAATTTTCCTTTATACCATTAGTTTATTTGACTTTATTTCCAAAATAATGAACCCAAAATACCACTGCACTGAAGTTTTTGTACAGAACATGTCAGATGTCAGGTTTGACACTCGTGAGGTGTGTCAGTTGTTTTTGTTTGGGTGTGTCACAACTAAACCACATTAACAGAAGTTGTAGAAAGGGAATTTGCAAAAATAATCTGAGAGGTGAATGAAAAGAAGTTGTATGCACGACCTCCTTTCATTTTTAAGTTCAGGCGGAAATCTCAGAACTTTATCACCATTTGTAACAACAGAGGGGACCTTAATTGGTGTAACGGATAATGTCATGAAGCCAGCAAAATGTAGCAATCGCGCAACCGCGTGGAAAATGTGTCATCCCTCTTTGTGTGTGTGTGTGCGCCTGTCGACAAGTACTACACTGTGAGTAGTTAAATTCCTGTCCTTATCTATATTTTTGAAAATTTAAATTTGATATTATTAGTTAAGTTATATTTGATAATAACTGACTAATGAAGGCGACAAAACGGGCAGCTATGATGGAAGCCTTGCTCCATTAAGAGTTTTTGCAGAGCAGAAAGGTAAAAAAAAAAAATCTTACCTACATTTACCAGATGCTGGTCTGGACTCCAGCGCACAGGCAAAAAGAAGATAAATCAACTCATTGTCCCATCACACAGCTAGGCCATGGCACAAACTAGGAAGGCATACTTTACATCATGGTCAGCTACAGGTAGAAGTCCTGGGTAAAACTTGGACCACTCTAATTTAACAAAAATTATGTAGCTTATTTAATATTCACTTAAAAACAAACAATTATTGGATGGCAGAAACAATACAGCATCCAATTTACAATTTATTTACAGTGAGCAGTCTATGAACTTATTCTGACATTATGTTAGAAGATTATCAAGCAGCTAAAATAAACACATAGTTACATCTTGAAAAGGTGTTGTGAAGAAGGTCGAATCAACACTTTTCTTTTACCAACAAAAAAAACTAGGGTAATTCCAATACACATGACATGGCCAATTGATACATCTTGAATCACTATGTTGTGGTCACCAATGTTATCAAGAGGCAAAACATAGGGTATGCGATTTTTACGTTTAAATCACAATATTTATTACGGTATAAACATTATAAACATATAAAGGAAAATAACACCATGACATTAAACAGTCAAGAGCACAAGCTTTGCCATCTGGTGTGACAAATGTGAACTGAAAGCACAGGTTAACTAGAGACAGCCCAAAAGTGTTTGCTATTTTAAGAACAACAAACACACTAAAAATAACAAAATTACATTATTTGTTACTGCTTATTGCATTTATAACTCCAAGTTTCAAACAAAATTTTAAATTAAGGTTACATCAATCTTTAACATCACATAATGAATGTTGAAAAGGAAAACAAATTGCCATTAAAAAAAATTAATTTCTATAATAATTAAGGAAAGACGACTGGGCTTTGCCAGAAAAGAAGGAATTTGCTAACAAAAGCAAATTAGAACAAATTAGATAAAAGAGGAATGCCAAAACATGGCCCACTATGTCAACACAACACAACACATTCACAGCCCACCAGTTCTACGCATTCTCCAGAAATAAAATAGGAAATTTTTTTTCAACTAGCCCTCGTAAATGCAGTAGAAGGAAGCCTGACCTCAAGTGTTTAGAGACTGTTAAGAACAAGAGGTGTTGCAAACGAAAGTGTGCAGAATTATACATTCTGATGTCTGTATCCATTTTGTCTGCGGAAAGTTCACTACTTGTACTACCTGGTGATTATTCATTTTAAGTTACATTTTATGCATGGGTTCAAACCAGTGTGAATGTTACTGCATGTTATACTCAATGCTGAAGCTACATTCATCTGTGATAATACTAACACCCAGAGGGGCTGCGATGGTGTAGTGGTCAGACTACTCACCTCCCACATAGGTGAACAGGGTTTGATTCCTGGCGGGGTCGCTCCCGGATTTTCGCACCTGGGAATTGTGCCAGGAGATGCCACTGATCAACAGATTTTCTCGGAAATCTACCATTTCCCCCGTTTTTGTATTCTGACACTGCTCCATGCTCACCTTGCTTCATCTTTATAGACTCTCCAAAACTTGATGTTATGAGCGGCCCAAATTTCTGTGCGCCACTCAAACCCAAAATTTCCATAGTTGGACTTGTGAGATTTCATGTGCCATAACCATTTGTAGTTTCTAATATAGCTTCTTTTTCAATGTGTGGTGTGGACAGGGCTGGGAAAAATACTAAATGAAGTATAATTGAAATACAATATACTAAATAATGTTCAAATATTATTTAAAATACAAAATAAATTGGAAACTGTATTTGAAATAGAAATACAAAATAGTTTTTCAAATATATAAAAAATACAAAATACCCTTCAAATTTTACAAAACAGTTTTCATTAAAATGTTACATTTTAACGATATTTCTCAGAAATAATCTTATATTTCACAGTGAACTGTAAAGAGTAAGTGCATAAAAGAAGTTTCATAAATATAATACTGAATAGAAACACAAACGTTGCTCACTTTTTTACACTCTTTACACTTCTGCTTAAATGTCTGATTATCTTTTGAGGAAACCAATTGTTCAAAAATGTTACGACATCGATGCTCTACTAGAACTGAGGATGAAACCAACTAATGAAAAGTCTTTCAACAGGGGCTAGTGTTATAACATATGATAAGCTTCTTCACTATTTGATAATGATTGAGACTCAATTATTAAATATGTCACAATTCCCAAATTCATGTGATCTTTGAATGAATAGTGCAATAGGGGTGAATGACTAAATTGAGAATTTTGGACATTAGCCATTAAGATGCAGATGTCTGTCATGGCATTACGATGCAGATGTCTTGTCATGGGGAAAAAAAAACAGAACACGAAAAAATTTATGTTGGAATGCTTTTCAAGTTGACTGTTTGGGCAGGAAAGATGCATTAATTTTCTACTAAATCATTATCTTTATTCTGCAAGGAAATATTTGTATCAACTTGACTGGATGTCATGTGGTCTTATTCAGCAGCATGTATGCACAAGTTCTGCATTATTTTCCTCTCCTGTTTGTTTGTCTTGAAGAAGTCATGTCAGTAGAATGATTTGGAGAGATCTGGCATGACACGGGGTGTCGGAGCTCAGAGATGTACATGCTCTGTCATTGCTCTGTCATTCTGGTTGGCTGGTGGCCATCTTGTCTGCCATGTTGGATGTCAGTGACCATTGACCTTGAAAACACCAAAATTTATAAAAAAAATGGAAAAATAATTATTGAAAATGTTAAAAAATTTATTAAAAAGGTTTATTAAAAAATCATAACAAATTTTATTAAAAAATGTATTTAAAATTTATAAAAAATTATATAAAAGTTTATTTTAAAAAGTTACACATCTGCAGGTCTCCCCCCCCCCTCCCCTGGCATCCTACATCACCCCCAGAAGACGACTGATCTCCCTCCAATCAATCACATTGAATTAACATTTCCCTCCTCTTCCCCGGAACCATTGCTCATTCTGACAAATGCATTCCACCTGCAATTTTGTTTTATTTTAGTTTTTCATTTGTTTACATTTTCATCACTTAGATGGTGCTAGTATATTAATCAGCGATTTACACCCCAGGCAGTGTTAATTTCTTGATTTAGCCACCTAGTGAGCTGTCATTCTCTCACCTATGTTCGGCAGACAATCTTGGATGACACTTTTGCCTAGTCACCTTTCCTTCATGCCCAGTCTTTCCTTGCCAAGAAGCTTGGATTGTATCCATGCATTGTTATTTCATGTCAGTCATCTTAAATTTCATCACTACCCCCATAAATTCATCACGTTTTCCAATTACTTATGCTCTATCGTTCAATGTCACCCATCTGGTATTTCAGTTGTCGAATCCACCAGGTGACAGCCATTATTTGTTTATTTTTGTAACGTATAGGTGATGCTATTGTCGCCCTCCATATTGGATTCTATTTTCAATGCCAAGGTGGTGCCAATTTCTCGAATATGCCACCTTCTATCGGCCTGTACAGAATTGTAATGAGATCCATATCCGCAAATATGTAAATTGACATATTAAGTTTTTGTTTTATTTTCAACACACATTTTAAATTTTTTAAATATATATATATTTTTAAAAGCTGGTAGTTTTTATCGTCAGTGCATTAAAAGAAACGCAAACCATAGCCTTCCTCCTGCACACGCTCACATAAATTTTATCTAAAACAGACTCTTGCATCAATTGTTTACACTACGGAATTAATCAGTCTTTCACAAAAGCAGAAGGGACTATATAAGAAAATACACTCATAACTATATACATATAAAGTTAATTAATTTACTTATTATATTCATTCTATCTTTCTAACTATTTTGTACAGTCAATCTTTACATTTCTCAGATATTAGCAGATCATGGCTAGTAGCCAACAGTCTCATCTGATATAACCCTGATCCTTCAGTTTATAAGATATAGAAGCTATCTCAACAATGTGCGAGAGATCCCTGCATTTTTGCAGATCAATCAAATGTCAGTGTCTATCAACAAGTTCATTTGGGTCTTCGGGAAATATGTAACTAACGTTCTTGACTCCTTCTGTCTTCTTCGCACCACTTGTCAAAAGAAACTCGTCAGTGAAATGTGTAGGAATGTCAAGAGAATCATCATCCTTCTCATCAGATACTTTGTGAACACTGTTGTCATAATCATTATCATCAATGATGTCTTCATGATAGTCTTCACCTACTGTTTCATCCTCAATATCTAATTTACTTTTCTTTGAAGGAGTCACATGGTCATCATCAGTATTTAGAGCTGACTACCATGTATTTTGAAGTTAATAAACTTCACGTGAACGTCTTACAATTGTACATTCCACACATACCAACTCTACCACGCCTCGTAAGTCTCTCATTCCATCATTAGCATCAACTGTCTCATCATAATTGTCTGTGGAATCAGTACCAATCAATGTAGAAGGGGGTATTGGCGACATAGTTTGCTGGCTCCCCAGTAGACGAACCCTTGCTTAACTTTGTGCGTTCCTTCATTGTATCACCTTGCATAAACTGCATGTGGTCATTGTCGTAATGCTTCATCATGGGATTTCTCTCGTCCTCTGCGAATATTTTATGCAGTGTATTAACAGAAGATAAATAAGTCATCACATGCTGTTTCTCAGTGGGTGAAAAAACACTACATTTGTGTTGAAGGTATGGTATGTAGTCGTACGTGACCTACTCGATTTCACATTGTCAGTGGCTTGCATCTTTTTCAAGCACACATTAATTTATAGACTTGACTCTTGCTGACTGACTCCTGCCGACTGACTCCTGCCCAGATGTTACTGATTTTCTGGTTTAATAACTAACCTACGAGTCATGAGTATATTCATTTATATATGCAGATAATTCATTGCGGTCATGAATGTAGTGTCAGGTATCAGTCATATGGCGCATAGCAGATGCTGTTTTACAAGCTATTGCCCAACAAATTCTCAAGCTAAACGAACAGATGCTGGATAACCCACCATCAATACCACTAACATGCGAGCATAAGCATGATTGTTGATCTAGCACCATCCGATCAGGACTCAAACCGGCAACACTCGCCAACATCTTAGATGCCCAGAAGCAAGTTGCCCCTGTGTGAAGCATTTCACAAAACTTTTCACAAACCATTCATCCTTTGTACAAACTTACCCTCTCGAATCACTTCACAATACGCGTTGTGAATTATATGGCAGCACTCTGAGAAAACCGAAACACTTGTTCGCCCAAGAAGAAAATACGCAGATAGCTATATAAGAATGTATTATTTTAATATGCTTGTAGGTGTGTATATGTGTGTGTATATATGTATATTATTTTAATTTATTGTGTATATAATTATGCATATCCCTATATGATATATATATTAGGGTGGTCCTTATTTTTCGAGTTTTAAAAAACTACTGCGGCATCCCGTCATATGATTTTCTATCCTTAAATATAAACTAGTTTTTTTTTATTTAATTTTTGGAAAGGTTTTAGANAATGGTATATGCGTGTTTTCTTCGGGGGCGAACAAGTGTGTGGGTTTTCTCAGAGTTTTTCCATCTTTTTTTCTTGGAGTGATTCAAGTCAATAACTTCAGGTAAATTATTTTGGTTTTTCTATAACTGTACTATGGAATCGTAGAGTGGATTCCACCTAGTGGGGCATGGATAAATCAGGATTTAATGATGTGGCAGTATAACAGATGAATCGCTTGTTTTGTCCTCGTAAATATTTTGTATTTGTTTTTATTTTAAAACTGAAAATACATATTGAAAGTATTTTAAATACAAAATACTAAAATATGAAATACAAAATAAAAAATATTACAAGTATTTGAAATATGTGTTTCCAATACTACCCAGCCCTGGATGTGGATTATTAGGCAAGTATCCATTTGGGTTGCATTAGCTCAGATATCATCGAACAGGAGCAGCATATGTCTATTTTATAACAAATCACTTACACCTCTACATAGGTGATTTGGCATTAGCAACACAGCAGTGCATGTGGGTGCATGGTGATAACATCCCACCTCACATGACTAAGACAAGTAGTTAGTGTGCTGAATGAAATGTTTCATAGTCTACAGATTGTATGATGGTAGACTATAGTACATTACACCCCTTTGTCACACAACCTATCACCATTGGATTTCTTCCTTTGGGGTGGATGTAATCCAGAGTGTACTTACATGGGAGAGCAGAAATAGCAGTACAACTAGTACAGATGATGAAAGAAGCTGTGAGTGGCATATGTTTTGACATTGATGTTGGTTGGATGAAATCACTGGAGGAATACATACATTACACCCATGTACAGCTCTGTGGCCAACAGTGTTAACACCTTTGAACAAGAGGTTTAAAATGAAGGTTAATTTAGTGATTTCAGTGGTATTGTGATTTCATGTCAATTCATCAAATGATTATTACATGGAACTTGGAGAGCTTTTATTGTGGGGCCTTGAACAGCAATGGTCTAGTCTTGAAGTGGTGATTACGTGAGAATCAGAAAGCTTTCATTGTGGGACTTTGTACAACAAAGTGGTGTTTATCTTGGGAACAAAGTCAAATTGACTTGTGCAAGTGAACTTTTTATCTCAAAATGACTATTTGAACATGCTAGTAAAGCATGTTAGTTTTGTAATGGAACATTTTGTTATGGGCTGTAACTGAATAATTGAGACAAACCATTGCTGCAATTTTGACATTGAAAAATATGCTGTTTCCTTAAGAGTGCCATGTGCTTTTGAAGTTAGTGTTAAAACCCAAATTTATTGTAAATACTGCAGAAGGTATATACAGGGCTCAGAGAAAGTTACTAACCTAAGACACTAAGGTCCTTTTTTCTGCAATTATGACACTGAAAGTTACAAAATGTTACTACTTGGGACACAAAATTGTTGAGATACAACTAATAACGTATTTTGGAATACTGTGATTCATCAAAAGACATAATTGTAAACAATTCAGAATTTTCTTGTTTCAAGTTCTTCAGCATGTCTGGAATAACTGTATTATAATGACTTCATCTTGCACACTTAACATTATTTGTGGGCATCCTTCTCACTTTTGGTTTTTCAAATGCCCTGCAATCACAGAATTAACACATCATTGTGCCTACATTAGAGACCTTGGTATTCATCTGCAAGTCAGGTTTTGTCGATTTTCTTGGACTGGTCTCACACACCCAAGGAAAAAGTGATAGTTTTAATAGTAGTTAGAAATAGTATGTTCAAGGCAGGTTCATGACAGGGAGCCGTCGAACCTTACCAAGCAAAAGGCAAAGTTTATGCTTTTGCATTTTTATATGACGTGTTTTTTCCCCGTTTTCCCTCAAAATTTCACTTTCCTCCCAAAAAAACCTTAAAATTTCCCTTTTCCCTAAAAATTTTCAAAATTTCCCAAACTTTTTTCTAAATTTTATTTTTTCAAAATTTTTTTCAATGACTCCACAATGTGGAGGAATTACTCCTTTTTGGGCAATGAGGATTCATGAGGGATTTTCTCCAAGTTTATGCTAAGCCGGGAGGGTTATCGCAGAGTCTTCCCAAAATCGATTAACATTTAAGTCCTTCCTACTAGATGATCTACTTCACGCTCATACATAGCAAGCAGGGAAGGTTATCGCAGAGTCTTCCCAAAATCAATTAACATTTAAGTCCTTCCTACGAGATGATATACATTTCGCTTTTGCATGAGAAGCCGGGAGGGTTATCTAAGTGTCTGCCCAAAATCGATTAACATTTATGTCCATCCTACGAGATGATATACATTTCGCTCTTGCATGAGAAGCCGGGAGGGTTATCTCAGTGTCTTCCAAAAATCAATTTATATTTAATACCTTCCTACGAGATGATATACTTCACTCTCTTACATTCTAAGCCGGAAGGGTTATCTCGGTGTCTTCCAAAAATCAATTTATATTTAATACCTTCCTACGAGATGATATACTTCACGCTCTTACATTCTAAGCCGGGAGGGTTATCTCAGTGTCTTCCCAAAATAGGTTATCATTTAAGTCCTTCCTACTAGATGATATACTTCACATCTTTCATATTCTGTTATAACCCCAGGCTGTGGCTATGTCCTCGAGAAAATGACTGTTTCGTAAAAATGTGACAACACATACAGGTTTGAGAAATGCGAGAAGTATTTCAAAAAACATGTTTAAATAATCTTTCATATTCCGTCATAGCCGAAGTCTCTGACTGGAGTCCTAGAGAGATGTCGGTTTCGAAAACACACATAGGCTTGGGCCATGCGGGAGAAGTAGTAGTAGTTGTAGTATAAAAAAAATTATATGTTTAAAAAATAATAATTGTTCATATACCGTTGCAGCCCTCGTCTCGTCGAGAGAAAATACGTCAAATGTTTTTTACCGTCATGCCCCCGACGTGAGCGATAGAAGTATATATTTTAAGATTTAGGATGAATATTAATTGTAGCCAGGTGGTGTGTGTGTGTGTGTGCGTGCGAGCGAGAGAAAAATGTGCTTTATGCTCAGTCAGTATGCAAAAGAAGTCATGTACATACTTGATGCGGCGTTGTCCTCTAACTTACCATCTGCATATCATAACTACACAGATAGGTATTCCGTTATAGCCACAGCCCCCTGGCCAGCATCTTCGAGAGAGAAATAGCGGATTTTGAACAGATGCGCCAACACACAAGACGGAAAAGTAATTAAAAAAACTTGTTTGAATAATAAATGTATCCGTTACAGCCCCAGGCCCCTGCCATGGCGCGAGCCCCCCAACTCTCCGAGAGAAATAGGTTTTTATTTACAGCACGACGTGAGCAATGGAAATTATATATATTTAAAGTAATATTATTTTTTCTTTTTGATACACCAAGCCTGACGCGAGTTTCGGAAAATATGTAGAGTAGTATGATTATTAATATTTCACTACAGCCAGGCTGTGCGCGACGCTTGATGAAGATGACATGTTAAACTTCACGCACTTGCATTGTCCTTCCTACGAAATGATATACTTCATGCTCTTGCATGCCAATCTGGGGGGTTATCTCAAGAGTCTTCCCAAAATCGATTATCATTTAAGTACTTCATACTATATATGCACCACACTCTTCAGAGACGCCTGCCACTACGCTGCAGAAACGCGGGCAGTCAACAGATATTTAAGTTAATGGGATGTCGTTAAAAATAATTATTATCCCCCAGACACATCAAGCGCTTATACCTCTCCAAGACAATGAGCTGCATTCCAAAAAAATTATTCCAAGTTTGTTATAGCTCTGTCCCCCAGACCTTGTGTGCGAGTGAGCGTGTAGCGTAAATTACTTTGTAAAATAATTATTAAGACATTACAGTCGGACATGCCAAAAGCATCAGACACCTTAGCAAACTGAAATATATTAGCACTTCCAAGACACCAGTATCACAGATATGCCATGAGAAAATAATAATATGTTTAAATACGGTGTACGCTCAACCAGTCAGTACGCAAATTAGTATTACACACACACACAAACACACTAAGCGCGAGTTTCGGAAATATATATATAGTATTAATATATTTTGCTACAGCCAGGTTGTACGCGACGCCCAACGCCTCGCTCCAGCCTGACGTGAGTTTGGGAAAAATATGTAAATTCATATGATTAATAATTTTTGCAACAGCCTGGCTCTGCACGACTCCTACCAACGTTTTACATATGCTATACTCTCACGGCATCAGTATGCAAAATTCATGTACACACTTACATACACACATACACCTGACCAGTCTGTTGTTGGTCTTGCTCCCATCGCGAAAGGTCTACGTGTCTGATTGGCTCTCGTAACTTTAAATATTTCATCAACACATGCAAACAAAGATTGATCAAGTAAGTTACACCAAAGGGGAAAAAATATATATACATTACTAGATATGGTTTCTACTGTTGAGAGTTATTGTTTTATAAATATATTAATATAGGTTTTGCTATCCTTTGTCGAAATCACAACAGCAACCAATCTACTTACACCTAACGCAAATACTACAAGCAGTGGCCGGACTTCGTCATTGCACCCCTTTAGTGACAGTGAAGCAGTCGTGCGGTCAAGTGATGCTTTACAAAACCCAGGTGTTTAGTTTTGCTGTAGCATGTGAGAAACGGTCCACAATGCAGCAGTATGGGACGCCATGTAGCAGCGGATGTGATGTGCATATGTTAAACTTATTCACGCACACACTTGCATTGGAATTGTTTATTAATAATCTCACAATATAGCATAGTGAATGCTTTTTTTTTTTGGGGCAAGCAGGAATTTTATCTAACATGTTGCGCGAGGCTCTGATTGGCTAAGGGATATCAACACCTACAAGCTAGCACCATTCATCGTGGCTGAAGAATGTTTGTATTCATCATGGCTGAAGAATGTTCATATTTATTACCCTTTTATCATATAACTTCAAACAGTGTATAAGCATAGCAGGTTCCGTACACAGCACACCCTCGACAATGAAAAAAAATTATTATCACAGAATCCTTTAAGCTCTACAAACAGTGGTGCGCATAAGTTTCGTATTTTGTAAGATTGTTCGGCAACTTCATAACATCACTACCGTCATCTCGAAAGGGTTAAGTCTTCCCAAATTAGATTATCATTTAAGTCCTTCCTACAAGGTGATCACGCCCTTGCATGCCAAACCGGAAGGGTTTTCTCAGTGTCTTCCCAACATATGCGCAAGGGTTATCTCAGTCTTCCGAACCATACGCAATGATAAAGCATTAAAGGCAATTCACACTACTATGAAAACAATGGTGGGAACAGTCATGTCACTACTGTAACATATTTTCTAATGCCTACAATGTGAAGAGACATCTAAAGCATAAATGCAAGATATCAATGTAATAAAGATAGAACACCACTGTGCATAAAGGAGCCTAACAGGTTATGCAAGGCTCTCGCAGTCCTAACATAAAGAGCACTGTCGCACACGATAAAGAAGCCTAACATGTCTCGAAAGCATCTCGACACTAACAAAGCTGACATAAAGGTCAACGCCGCACATAATGATAAAGTGACTCTAACAAGTTATGCAAGGCCCTCATAACTGGTGAAACGAGCAACCTATCATAAATGACATCACCATACACAAGGATGAAGGAACCTAACATGCTATGCCAGGCTTGCGAAAGTGTTTCATCATCGGTGACCTAACATAAAGGATAACGATGAAGGAGCTTAACATGTTACGTGAGGCTTTTTGAAAGTGTCTCGGCACTACCGAAGCTGGTAACCTATCATAAACTACCAGTCTTCCACTGAGGAAAGCCACCGTGCAGTATATTAGAATATGGGTGGCTTGAATGCTCACAGATTATATTGTCCTTCTTCCAAAAAACAGTCAGCATAAAGGTTTCACTCGAATGAACACTATGTCGAGCATGTATCAAATATGATTATGTTTTCATATTATGTCAAGTCAGTAAATAAAAGTAAAAGTATGTAAATTATTTCTGTGGTATTAATTTATCTGAACCCTCGCTAATTTTAAGTTCACCTCCACCACTGAGAAAAAAACCCAGATTTTGTCAAAAGTCTGAAATATAATAGTTTTTTTGTTTAGTGTCAAGTCTCGAACACAGGTCGCTATCGATGGGTCGCTTGAGCAATACATACAGAAGCTCCCACCATCGACAACGAAAATAGCTACATGCGCATATAGAGATATATATATATATATATATATATATATACTAAGCATGCTTATAAGAATAGTTAGCTATAATTTCGAAACCAAGTAAATATGAAACATATATTAAATAAAATTCAGGAACGATAAATTACAAAAAACTGAGATATGCAAAAAGCAAGATCTATACAAATGTAATACATACATGTAGCACATAGTAATGGTAACTGTAAAAAAATATTTATATATTAATACAAACGATCACCATCAATCCTACACAAGCACGACAGCTCGAGTCATCGCTAACATGGCTAGCTCTTAACAGCCAGACATAGAATTTTAAAAAATATATATGAACGATGCTATACAATACCAGACTGTTCTGGACAGTATAATAGACTAGCAAATCATTTCCTTACGAACTAACTGAAACGGCCCAATACTATCAGTGTACATCATTAGCAGCAGAGCGCGACTTTTGTCATATGCTAGGCAATATGCGAGACAGTTCAGATGGCTGGGTGACGACGCAAGCACCATGCAGGCCTTGTCAAGTTTAACGAAGAACACTAGCCGAGTGAGTGTTATGTAAGGCTCGAAGGTCACACAGCACCTGCTAGGGCCACGAGTACCTTCAGACAACATGATTGAATTCCTACATTCAGAACACTCNTGAAGGTCACACAGCACCTGCTAGGGCCACGAGTACCTTCAGACAACATGATTGAATTCCTACATTCAGAACACTCACCTTTGCGTATAGTATATTCATACAGATACAAAACCGATATTAAAAAAAAGAAAATGTAAAGGAAACAAATTATAAACACGCACCAATCAGCACTTATTACACAAGTGTCGGGGGATGTAGGATGCTTTAGATAACAATGCTAGACAAGACCANCACGCACCAATCAGCACTTATTACACAAGTGTCGGGGGATGTAGGATGCTTTAGATAACAATGCTAGACAAGACCAAACCGTCCCGATCAGTACAACAGACATTCCGCCCATCAGTGTTACTATTGCGACGAGAACTTTAGTAAACAGCTGGAATGACCACCAACAGGAAAAAGAACGTATGTTCACACGAACCAACGTAAAAAATCTACAATATGTTAATTGGTGTATACTATTTATCCCCAAAGTTAATGTAACATTATATTATACTTTGCTTGCTACTAAACATAGTGAATGAAAACCGGTTTATGTCACTAATATATATATAATGATGATTAGATATTTTAAAAAAATGTAAAGATAAATAGTTATTAACTCTCACAGACCGCTGCATATTGCACATGCAACTAACACTATACATTACGTTAGACGGAGAAAAATACACACTCGAAACGCTGATACTAGCAGGCATAAAAATAAAACAAAAGTTGTTATTATCACCTACCAACATATATTATACAAGTGACAAGCACTGTGTACAACACATCCTGCATTGATAGACAACACTATGCGTCTGAAAAAACAGTCGTTGCAGGCTTGGCTAGTACAGCAAAATAAACAGTAAAACTATCTTTCACACATACATCCTACGTCCGAGCTATGCTACAGAGACACTGAAATTCGACCAAGTGACGAACAACATATGTAACGTTGGATTAATGTAAAATAGTATGACAGATTCATGAAGTATGGTTATCGATAAGGTCAACACTACCACATACCATCGCAAACATATATAAAATATATAAAAAATCTAAAGTAAACAAGTTATAAGTACTTACCAACCAACCAACGCATATTGCACAAGTGTCACATACTCTACGAGACTTTAGATAGCAAGAGACAAGACCATACCATCCTTGCCAGTAAAACAGTCATTCCACCTTGGTTATCTCATATTCCTTATAACCTTTCACCTGGCACCCTGACGGAGACATGTCTCATGCTCTACCATTCCACTTCGGTTTTCTCATATTCCGTCCAGCATCCTTTCACCTGACATGAAGTCTGAATAGCAACTGAGACAGACAATATGTTAACAACTATTAGTTGAGAGAGAGCGCTCTAGAGAGAGCGCGCTAGAGAGCAAGAGAGAGAGAGAGAGAGAGTGAGAGTGAGAGTGAGTGCAAGAGCGAGAGAGAGAGAGAGAGTGAGTGCGGGCGCGCAAGAGAGTGAGTGCGGGCCGCGCAAGAGAGCGTGTGCAGGTGCGCAAGAGAGAGAGTGTGCGGGCGCTCAAGAGAGAGCGGGCATGAGCGCGCGAGAGAGCAGGCGTGCAAGAGAGAGCGTGCATGTGCAGGTGTACAAGAGAGAGAGAGTGCGCATGCACAGGTGCACAAGAGAGAGAGCGCGCGTGTGCAGGCGGGCAAGAGAGAGAGAGAGAGTGTGCGCGTGCAGGCAGGCAAGAGAGAGAGAGAGAGAGAGTGTGCGCGTGCAGGCAGGCAAGAGAGAGAGAGAGAGAGAGTGCGCGTGTGCAGGCAGGCAAGAGAGAGAGAGAGAGAGAG
>NQII01000004.1:1939572-2002653 GCA_002778355.1 Clitarchus hookeri | reverse complement strand
CTTGTATGTTAAACATTTCAGAAATTATGAGCACCTATGCTTAAAGGGCTTAAATGATTCTGTGATATTAATTTGTTTTCATTGTCGAGGATGTGCTGTGTATCAGAACCTGTTATGCTTACACACTGTGTTAAGTTATATGATATTAAGTTATATGATAAAAGGGTAATAAATATGAACATTCTTCAGCCATGATGAATGGTGCTAGCTTGTAGGTGTTGATATCCCTTAGCCAATCAGAGCCTCGAGCAGCATGTTAGATAAAATACCTGCTTGCCCAAAAAAAAAAAAGCATTCACTATGCTATATTGTGAGATTATTAATAAAAAATTCCAATGCAAGAGTGTGCGTGAATAAGTTTAACATATGCAAATCGCATCTGCTGTTACATGGCGTCCCATGCTGCTGCATTGTGGACCGTTTATCACATGCTACATCAAAACTAAACACCTGGGTTTTGTAAAGCATCACTCGACCGCACGACTGCTTCACTGTCACTAAAGGGGTGCAATGACGAAATCCGGCCACTGCTTGTAGTATTTGCATTAGGCGTAAGTAGATTGGTTGCTGTAGTGATTTCGACAAAGGATAACGAAACCTATATTAACATATTTATAAAACAATAACTCTCAACAGTAGAAACCATATCTAGTAATGAATATAAATTTTTTCCCCGTTGGTGTAACAGTAGAAACCATATCTAGTAATGAATATATATTTTTTCCCCTTTGGTGTAACTTACTCGGTCAATCTTTGTTTGCATGTGTTGATGAAATATTTTAAGTTATGAGATCCAATCGGACACGTAGACCTTTCGCGATGGGAGCAAGACCAACAACAGACTGGTCAGGTGTACGTGTGTATGTAAGTGTGTACATGAATTTTGCATACTGATGCCGTGAGAGTATAGCATATGTAAAACGTATTTCTTGGTAGGAGTCGTGCAGAGCCAGGCTGTTGCAAAAATTATTAATCATACTAGTTTACATATTTTTCCCAAACTCATATCGGGCTGGAGCGAGGCGTTGGGTGTCACGCACACCCTGGCTGTAGCAAAATATATTAATACTCCTATATATATATATATATAGACACACACACACACACACACACACACACGCGAGGTCTGGGGGACAGAGCTAAAACAAACTTGGAATAATTTTTTTGGAATGCAGCTCGTCTTGGAGAGGTGGATGTGCCTGCTGTGTCTCGGGGATAATAATTATTTTTTAATGACATCCTATTAACTTGAATGTCTGTTGACTGCCCGCATTTCTGCAGCGTCGTGTCAGGAGTCTCTGAAGAGCATGGTGTATATCTAGTATGAAGGATTTAAATGATAATCGATTTTGGGAAGACTCTTGAGATAACCCCCAGATTGGCATGCAAGAGCATGAAGTATATCATTTCGTAGGAAGGACAATGCAAGTGCGTGAAGTTTAACATGTCATCTTCATCAAGCGTCGCGCACAGCCTGGCTGTAGTGAAATATTAATAATCATACTACAGTAGAGCACCCCTGAACCGGAATCGTCGGGAGGAGGGATATTCCGGTTGTGGGAAAATTCCGTTAAGGGAAATGAGGATGTGATGGTGTGAAAAATAACACATTTTTAGTCTGAACTAGTGTAAATGGGGCACATAATTTTAACTTAAGAAGTCGATGAGTGTAAGTTATTAGTTTTATCCTTAAAATGTTACAAAACCATTAAAATAACACTACGTACTGTTTATGAATTATGAGTTATAAAACGCCCGGAAGAAATTATGAGTCGTAAAACTCCCGGCCCTGCTTTAGTGACCTTCTTTCTCAACCTTCTAGCGGGGTTTCTTATCTCTCCGCGTGCGTGTCAGCCTGAGGAAGTGAGATTTGGATATCATGTTACTCTTTGTGTTGCCGTGCATCTGATAAAACTTCCCCAAAGTATAGTCGATTCCGTTGACCGTCTTTTCCCTTACTGCATGGCACGTCGGCACAGCATACATTTACAAGGCATCATGGCAGGGGCCTGGGGCTGTAACAGAAATATTTATTATTTAAACAAGTTTTTTGAATTACTTTTCTATCTTGTGTGTTGGCGCATTTGTACGAAACCGCCATTTCTCTCTCGAGGATTCTGGCCAAGGGGCTGCGGCTATAACGGAATACCCATCTGTGTGGTTATGCTATGCAGATGGTTAGTGGGAGGACAACGCCGCATCAAGTATGTGCATGACTTCTTTTGCATACTGACTAAGCGTACAGCACATTTTTTCGTCGCACACACACCGCCTGGCTACGATTAATAATCATCCTAAATCTTTAAATATATATTTCCTTCGCTCACGTCGGGGGAGTGACTGTAAAAAACATTTAACGTATTTTTTCTAGACGAGACGGTGGGCTATAATGGTCTATGAACAATTATTATTGTTTAAACATACAATTTTTTTAATACTACTACTTCTGCTACTTATCCCACATGGCCCGAGCCTATATGTGTTTTCGAAACAGACATTTCTCTAGGAATCTGGTCAGAGCCTTCGGCTATAACGGAATATGAAAGATTATTTAAACATGTTTTTTGAAATACTTCTCGCAAGCTCATGTCTATATGTGTGTTGTCTCATTTTTATGAAACCATAATTTTCTCGAGGACACAGCCAGGGCCTGGGGCTATAACGGAATATTAAAGATTATCATTTAAACATGATTAAATGTCAATTCTTCCTGCATTGCTCAAGCCTATGTGTGTTGTCACATTTTTACGAAACCATAATTTTCTCGAGGACACAGCCAGGGCCTGGGGCTATAACGGAATATTAAAGATTATCATTTAAACATGTTTAAATGTCAATTCTTCCTGCATTGCTCAAGCCTATGTGTGTTGTCACATTTTTACGAAACCATAATTTTCTCGAGGACACAGCCAGGGCCTGGGGCTATAACGGAATATTAAAGATTATCATTTAAACATGTTTAAATGTCAATTCTTCCTGCATTGCTCAAGCCTATGTGTGTTGTCACATTTTTACGAAACCATAATTTTCTCGAGGACACAGCCAGGGCCTGGGGCTATAACGGAATATTAAAGATTATCATTTAAACATGTTTAAATGTCAATTCTTCCTGCATTGCTCAAGCCTATGTGTGTTGTCACATTTTTACGAAACCATAATTTTCTCGAGGACACAGCCAGGGCCTGGGGCTATAACGGAATATGAAAGATGGTAAGGATATTATCTCGTAGGAAGGACTTAAATGATAATCTAATTAGGGAAGACTCTGAGGAAACCCTCCCTGCTTGCCATGTACGAGCACGAAGTATGTCTGCGAAAGCCGGAAGTTTAACACGTCATCTATCTGTTGCATCACTGCGACACCCCGTCAAAATGGAATGCAAGAGTGTGAAATTATGAAGGACTTAAATGATAATCGAATTTGGGAAGACTCTCAGATAACCCTCCCGGCTTGTCATGCAAGAGCATGGTATATATCATCTCGTAGGAAGTACTTATATGTTAATTGATTTTGGGATGACACTGCGATAACCCTCCCGGCTTAGCATAGACTTGGAGAAAACCCCTCATGAATCCTCAATCCTCATTGCCCGAAAAGGAGTAATTCCTCCACATTGTGGGGTCATTGAAAAAAATGTTGAAAAAATAAAATTTTGAAAGAAATTTTGGGAAATTTTTAGGAAAAAGGGAAATTTGGACTTTTTTTTGGGGGAAAGGGGAAAAAACACGTCATATAAGAATGCAAATGCATAAACTTTGCCTCTTACTTGGTAAGGTTCGACGGCTCCCTGGCTCCCTGTCATGAACCTACCTTCGAACATGCTATTTCTAACTACTTTTAATATTGACAGGTACTTCACATACTTTGCATGATACCTATGTCTAAATTTAGAATGCCTCATGAAAACTGTTCATACTATTTAAGTATTATATTTACCAGCTTTTCACCACAACACGTTTTTGTAGCGTATGTCAAAACTTCCCTAAAGTGTATGTGATAGAAAATAAGTCACTAAATTGGTTACTTTTCTATGATCTGTTGTTACTAAATCAACTTTTTTTTTTTTAAATTTGGGCGCTGACCTCTGTATTTAAGACGGGATACTTTTTCTTTGGGGTGGGGCCTGTGTATAATGTGTGATTAATTTCTGGAATTTAATGTAAAAAGAATGTTTATGTATATACTAGTGATTGTTGACACCTTCAAAATAGTCAAAATGTCAAGCGACATACTTGCTTTGTAATATATTTTGTTTCGGTGTGTGATTTCCAGCATTCTTATTATGTTAATTTGATGTTTGACCTCTCATTCATTATGTTGTCACGGCCACTGGGTTGATTGACATCATGTCTACGGGCACACAAAGAGAAGAAAACGTATTTTCGCAGAATGTTTATATTCTTCAGAGGTGCTATTTTTGTTGTTATTGTGTCTTCATTACAGTGCAGTTTTGGTAAAGTCTGACTTATGGTTCACACGCAATGAGCTTTCTTATTTATTTGAGCCTTCCTGTCAAGCTCCTTGAATTTCAAATGTAGGTCATTTATAGTCTTTCATTTGCCAGAAGAGGAAATACAATATGAGAAAGCTTGTAGATTTTGAGGAAGTTCCATCAAGTGGAATGGCTAAGTTGTGGTGTTAGCTGTTTTATAGTTTTTTTTTTTTTACAAACATTCATGCCTATATTTTGTTTAAATAAAAATATACAAGTACGTGGCACAAAAATTTCGTAATACATTTTATTTTGTACAATTTGGTACTAAATTTTACTTGGTTTGTTTAAAGGAAAAAATTATTTAATCCAATAAAATTACTGCATTTGTTCTCTCGCTTAAGTCTTCTCAAACATTTTTGAGCATTTTTGACGCTCCTCTTTGTGTGAAGAAGTGGTTCTCATTGTTTGGGGTATTTTTTGGATGTGGTAGATTTTGAAGTCTGAAAAAAATTTGTTCCTAGTGTAGTTTAAATTGGAATTCCATGCATATTTTTGTGTGCAGACTTGTGTTGAGACATTTATGTACAGTTTCTTGTGCATTTTTTGTGTGGATGCACCAATGAAGGGTTACAGGGGAAAATGTTGAAAATGGAATATTTTGAAGAAGAGGATTTGATGCTTTCATGGTGTCTGTCATTTTGTCAATGGCAGATTGCCTGTGTATTTATAAAATAGTGGAAACCAATAAGATTCAAGTGAGACATCATTTGTATGAATCTGTTTACTGGAACTAGAAATATGAGGGAAGAGACATGTGGTTTGGATGCCTCCTTCTCCAGGCTCTTTTAATTGACTCTGCTGAGCTGGTTTTACCCACTGTTTGGCGACAGTCTGATGATACATTGACATTAGAGCAGAGTGGCTTTTTTCATGGTAGTGGAGAGCATACAATAATAACATTGATAAATGGCATCAGAGTAAGTGTGTTTCAACTACTACTGATTTCAGTTAAAGTATTCCAAGCAGCTGACTACTAGGTTGCCATTCTTTGGTGGTGGATGGGATTACACCCACCCATACAGTCTTCCAGCACCTGCTATAAGGCATGAGCAAGGTGAATGAATCCAGATGGAAATGTTTGACAGCAATTTATGACATTGATGACTCTGAGCCTGGTGGTGGAGAGAGACTGATAACAGGCATGGGAATTAAGCAAAACTATGCAGTGCACCTTTTGTGTCTGTGGGTGTAAGCAACATTTCTGAACTAGGAAATAAAATTTACAACTTGCTTATCAAGGGCTGTATTAGTTAAAATCATGTTCCCCTATAAGGAACAATGTTAGCGGTCAAAGATAGGTTACTCAATCTTGCAGAAATGCCTACATTTTGCATAAAATCTAAAAAATAGTGCATCAAAGAAAAAATGCACATGAGAAAAAAAATGGTTTGCAACAGACTTATAAACAAGGAAGGTTTCTACGAAAATTTTTCTATCTTAGGTAGTTTCAAGTACATCATCAAAAAACTGTTTTGCGCCAAATTTTTCTAAGGTTAGTTGTTTTAAAACTTACAAATTTTGTAGGCTACAACTCATTTATTTTTAATGCATTTAAAAATGGTTGATGTTAAATTTTTTTGAATAATTTTTTTTACAATTTTTTACAGTACAGCAATTTTCATGTCTTGCTTGATAGTCTGAGTCACATGAGTAGCCATGTCACGCATGTAAAAGTTACACTCGGCTACACTCAGCAAACATTACATTGCCCAGTAAAAATAAAAAACATATTTCAGTTATAAAACCTACAAACAATGTAATATGCACAAAGTACGACCTTTCCTGTTTTCGCTGTAATTTTGTTTGTTTCTCTTCATGTCCTATTCGAGAGGTCACCAGTTATATCCCAACTGATTTCTCCGGGGATGATTTATGCCAGGAGGTTTTCACCAACAATTAATATCGTTAGTATTCAGTATTTTTTCACACAATGAATTTCCTCACAGAGAACAGAAAAATCACTAATTCATATGTTAGCAGTAAAAGAGACAAAATTAATTAATCAGCAGTGACTAAGTTTGTTGGCTTGAAATTAGCCAATTTACTGAACTGGAAATCTCACATTGCATATATTTTACCTAAACTAAGTTCAGCCTGTTTTGCTCTACGCAGTGTTGCAGAGGTCTGGAACAAAAATACAACAAAAATGGCATATTTTCCATATTTTTATTCCATCATGTTTTATGGTATAATTTTTTTGATTTAATTCCACTGACCGTAAAAAAGTATTTCACATGCAAAAGAGAGCTTTAAGAATAAACAAAGGCAAAAGAAGGTCAGACTCATGTACACCTCTTTTGAAGAGCTCAGAGAGTTTAAAGCATGACACTAGAATAAAAAAAGCACTTACACATGGCTTCAGTTAACTTAAAACTAGTCCAGATAGGGTCGTCCTAACTTGGTAGCCAACTTTTCAATAAATTACCACACATTCAAGAAATTTGCTTCTCCAACCAAAAACTCTTTAAAAAACAGCTGAAATATAGCGTAAATGAATATCTAAACTACAAAGATTTATAAATTAATGCATAACATTTCATTGTACACATTTCTTGTTCCGGTTTTTCTCGTATCCTTTTTCTTCTATTTCAGTAAAATGATGACGCCCTACAGAGCATGTTGGGAGAAGATTAGTCACATTATGAAGAAAAGATATGATTTGTGTGTGCACGTGCGTGTGTGTATGTCCATCCAGTGTATAAACTTTGTATACTGTAATGTGACTTATTTGACTTGTCCAAAATCTTTGTACAGCTATGTGTTGAAAAAAGATCTTACAGATGCAATAAAACAAACAAACAAACAACATAGCAAGACCAAAATCTAACAAACTCATTGAAACTGTCTAAGGTTTAAACATTTGAAAATTGTGTTTGGTGTGGAAAAATCAGAACACTTTCACTAGATAAAATTTACAAAGAAAACAAAACTGTACAAACACAGTATGGAACTTAAAGAAAATTAATGACTGTCACTTATTCTATCTTCATTGCCAGACACATGCTTCTCGCCAGCTGAAGTGGTTTCCATTTCCATGGGTTGAACAAATGTGTGTAGTGTTGCTTACTTTGTGGTCTCCTTTTTCTTATTGCAGAAAATTTCCTGGGAGGTAGCGAGAGTTTCCATTATGCCACTCTTCACTTTTGATCTATAAGCTGTCAAGAATGTTATGCTGAAAAAGCTGAATTCCTTTTATCAATGTGCTCAAATGCCTCTGCCATTTTTGTGGTTAACTGCCATTCAGGCTGAGGTACTTCATCACTGCTGTATTCAGCAACGGGATTACCAACAATTTCTTGTAGATCCTCATTGGTCAGTTCCTTAACATGGGCTGTGAGAACTTCATGGATGTTGTTTGTCTGGATTTCAGTGAATCCTGCATGCCTGGCAATGCTGACAATGTCCTGGTTGACACTCTGTGCCACATCAAGTCCTTTAAAATCTGCTACATACTCTGGCAATATTTTTTGCCACACTCCACGCATGCATTTTGGAGACACATCTTGCCAGGCTTTTGCAATGTTTTGGATTGCATCCAGGATGTTGGAATGCCAAAAGTCCCTGATGCCATGTTTTCCTTTGCAGTTTGGTATCAAAGAGTTGGCTAAATGTGAGATGTAAATAATATGCCTTGAATACTATGATAACAGCCTGATCTATTGGCTGTATCAGGCTGTGGTGTTCTTTGTCATTTACATTCACGTTGATGGAGACAGGATGTGATGGAGCATTGTCGAACAAGAAGTATAATCTAGAATGAAAGGCTTTCCTGTGTGCAGTAAGACTTTTATGCCGATATTGCATGCAGTGGCAGCCACTCACAAAACATTTAACCAGTTATTTTCATGTTTTTGTTTGCTTTGTAGATAACAGACAGATGGTCCCTGGAAATTCCTTTTAAGGCTTGTGGATGAGCATAGCGGGCAATTAAAAGTGGCTTCATTTTACAATCGCCTAATGCCTTTCCCCTGACCATCACAGTGATACAATCTTTGACTGCTGTAAAGCCATTTGCAGTCTTCTCCTTCTGAGAAATATAGTTTCTGGCTGTTATGCATTTCTAGAACAACCCTGTTTCATTAACGTAAAATTTTGTTAGCTGTGTACCCTTCTTTTTTAACGATATTATGCAGTTCCAGAATAAAGACTTTGGATGCAACACTGTCTGAACTTGCACTCTCTCCTGTCACGTTGATGTTGTGGTAGTTGTGGCAGTTTTTTAAAGAATCAAACCATTCATGGCTGACAGTGAAAGTTTCACCCTGTGAACCTTCTCCTTTTTCCATGAGTGACTTATAGAGAGAGAAAGCTTTTCTTTGTATCGCTGCCATGCACACAATGCTTCATATGCAGCGATACAGTTCCCAATATGCAGGCAATACTACCTACATGCATCTATGACATGCTGCTGCACACACTGAACAGATGATGGTGGACATTAACACCTACTGTAAACACCATGTATCATACATTAATAAGCTTACTGTACTGATGCTGTTGGTTTGTTTCTGGTGACACACAATGTGTAATTCCCTGCAAGAAGCATTGGCATTACCTACATGCCTGAAACACTATCACAGCTGCTTCAATGTATTTTGTCGTGAAACCACAGACATTGCAGTTTTGAAGCAGGCGATTGTATAGCCTACATCAAATACTTTAGTGTGTGGAAATTAAGGACGTAGTGGAGAAATTAATATAACTGCAGAATGAACAGGCAGAACCAACCAAAAGACCAGTCAAGAGATTGCTTAGGGATGAGTATGTCAGGGCATGCACATTATGCAGCATGATGTACTGTGGGAATATGCAAAAAGTATAAAGCACGAGAGAGGAATATGCTCTGCATTTCAGTAGACGCTATTGTACAGTGCACATTGGGTTGAATGAGAGTTGCTGTCTGATGTATGGTATGGCCAAAAGTCAGTCTCATAGATACATCTGAATGACATTTATCATTGGGAAGTTGGAAGAAGTTCCAAGTGTAGTTAGTGGGGCCTAGAAGTTTGAGATCTCACACAGAATTTTGAGTTTGAATAGCATTTTGAACGATGGGAAGAGCTTAGTACAAAGGTTTAGTGGTGGTCGTCCATGAGCAGCCATGAGGACTATGGAGGACTGGTATATTGTCCTACAGGTGAGGAAATTTCAACAGCAGACAGCAGGTGAATTGCAAGACATATGCAACACACTATTGAATGCCTGATATTGCATTTTACAGTGGCCAGGAGACTGCAGACAGGTGGTTTGTTTGTTCGGCGACCAGTACAGTGTGTGTCATTGATGACTTCCTATCAGAGACAGCATTTTCTGTGGTGCCAGGAACACAAGGACTGGGGAACTCAGCAATGGCATTGAGTGCCATTTATGGATGAGAGCTGATTTAGTCCCACTATCAATTCTGCATATGTCTACTTCTGGAGACAGAGGGAAACATGCAATCACCCTTCCAACACCATTAAAAGGCACAGATTTGCAGGTGGAGGAGTTCTCGTTTGGAGAGACACAATGCTTGGTGGTTGCATGTAGCTTCATATCTTCCAAGGAAGTTTTGTCACTGGCAACCGCTATTGTACAGAGTTTCTCTTTACTCACATGCGTCTTTTCCGAGGTGCTGTGGGCCCAGAGTTCCTCTTCATGGGCGGCAACACTTCACTTGAATACATTTTATGGCAGATATTACCTTGCCTTTGTTTTTAAAATAATCAAACAATTCGTCAGAAGCTTCCAAGAAGGCCTGTTTGACTATTTCATCATGAAATGTTTTTGAGAGATGACCTGTTAAATACGGTATAATGTCTCAGTGTCTACTTGGTTCTTGTATATTGATTACAAAAAAAATTGATGTCCAAATAACTGGTTTCTTAGGTGCTTAACTTTATTTTCTCATAATTGTATGCATAGTACATAGGTAAAAGACTAAACAGCTGAATGAATAGTTTTGTAGTGATTTTCAGTATTTTTTTTTTTTTTTACACATACATTGCGCAACAGACAAATACTTTTACCTTTCACTTCAGTAAAGAAATAATCTTCCTCACATCCTGTATCAAAATGATGTCTTTTATTTTTTACTTCTACTTGCCAGTGTAACGTGATGATGCTGCATGGTTGTTATTAACATGTTTGCTATCAGAAAAATGGCATACCACAATTGTAGTTATCAAAATTGTGTCTCTGTTTATGGCAAGTTAGTCTAAATATTACAATAGCAAAAGCTTTACAAATGTCGTCATATTATATTTAGTAATGAATAATCAACCATGCTCAATGTGGCAAAAATTACATGAGTGTCTGGCAATTAAACAATCAAATATAGTGTCCATAAAATACGTAATAATATTAATAATCCCTTGAACAACAAAATATTATACTGAGGACACTGACATACAAATTTACATTAGGCTGCTACCTTATCTCCCTGACACTATTAAAGCTACTTGATATTATAATTAACTGGAAGCATTACTGATATGCACCACATACATTTGGCCTAGAAAATGATCCTAGTAATATTTATTAATTATATTTATTATTTACTTTCCAGAGGCATATATATATATTTGCAGTTTTAGAATGAATCTTTTAATTGGTTATTTCAATTTATAAACAATAACAAATTTAGCTTGGAATTCAAACAGTTGAGCTAGTAATATTGACGCAACTCAAAATAAAGTATTTAAATCCCTGAAGTGCGCTTCATACAGAGTACGTATGAATGTTAACTTTAAATAACAAAATTCATAATTCAATATTTTACTAATTAATATTAATTTCTTCCCTAAAAGTGGCAAACTAGAAGTTAACAATATTCACATTTAAAGTTCTTTTACATGAACAATATTAAGACATGGCTAATAAATACATAGTTAAAACATGAAGACGTGAAGATGTGGTTCAGGCAATAAAATATTGATCAAAGTATAATTAGTCCACATAGCACTTTGCTGATACTTCTCCAGGTGAATCCATGAAACTGGAGTATATTCTTTGCTCTGGCAGAAAAACTAAAACTCAGCAAGAAGTTCTCAGACAAAGGTAGTCTGGTGGGTAAAATAGTTAAAGTTAAATCATGAATGAAAATCTGGAATTGAAAAATTACTGTTGAAAAGTTCCATCTAACTTTTAACCCTCACCATGGTGGAAGAGAAGGGGAGGGGAGAAACTGCTTAGGATCACCATCTTGAAAATTAACAAAAGATCCTACATTTTAAATCTAAAACTACCTTTGCACTTCACTAATCTACATGACGCATAATTAAAGAGAAAATTAACTGCAGGGAAGCTAGGCTCCCGCAGAGACCTCCCGGCACATGGAAGCACATGGCAGATGCGTCATGATTCCAAGGCGTCAGTGCAAAGAGTTCTTGAAAAAGCGGTTACCTCGGCAGAAGGATACGAAACTTGCATACTACGCGTGGGCACAAAGTGACAAAAGTATGCTGGGGGTACAAAAACAGGTGCACAACTATAACACAACTGCTTTGCATTTAGAAATATATATGTTCCACTACTGGCAAGTAGCGTGGGCGAGGAGCAGCGAAAATCATCCTACAGTAAAGGAATGCAAGAGTTGCAGTTGATATCCGGTGGAAACTGACCTGTCTGCAACTAGCAACTGGCTTCAAGCCAGGCTTGGCAGCGAAGTTAACTCTGTACTATCTTACCAACACATGAATGCTTGACTGCAATAAAATTCTGAAATAATAAAATTGCCCTAAAATTGGAATTAAATCTACATCGGCCTAACATGACCAAAATATTGACACAATTAATTAGGTCAAAAGAATAAAAATATATGAAATCAGGTAAAATATAAAAAATAATCTGCCTCAAAATTTATGAAAAATTTTACAATGACACAGAAATATTTTAAAGCTTATACGAAACACATCATGTTTCACTTGTAAACATACTATGAAACTTAATCCACCAATATGAAAGTACCAGCTTCTGGCATAGTGCAGTATAGCAAACCTTTAGTGAGTCGCCGAAAATATCCCCACAAGCTGCTGGTAACTCTTGATTGACGGTTTGGTGACCACTGCGGTAGGCCAATCTCTCTCAATACAGCAACTCCACAGCACAGTAGTCAACATGCTACTTTGAGATGTTTGAATCCAGACTCGCACGTGCCGCCAAAATGGCACATTTTACTCAAGCTCTTGAGGTGGGAGATTGTGTACCTTAAGTGCCCATTGTGACCAACCAGATCACAATCCGTACAAGTAACTTATATATTGGATGAAATAATCTTGGCAGTACTGAAGCCTTTTGAATAATCATTTAAGGAAGATTTTGCTAAAAAAGAGTTCTTGCTATTTATGTGTGAATTTTGGTTGTTCCTATTATACCCACCAGAGAAATAATATTTTGACATGAAGAAAATACAATAACGTTATTGTTCTTACAGGTCTGAGGGGTGCCATGTCATTTGCTTTGGCCATTAGAAACACAGTTTCAGAAGCTCGTCAAGCCATGCTGACCACAACTTCGCTTATTGTAATCATCACAGTGATTGTTCAAGGTGGTGCAACAATGCAACTCCTCACCTGGTTTAAAATACCGTAAGTTGTTTTTTATGTCATCATTTTTGTTATGAAAACAGACCGTTAAATTTTTAGAACTGTTGGTACATCTAGTTTGCTTACAGAGACTTAGGCTTAACTTTATAGTTACTTTCAGCAATGTCTAGTAATTTTTACAGAATTCTTGAACATTTTTTGTTGTATTTTAGAGTTGGTGTTGAAGAAGAAGTTGAGCTGCTGCCTTATACAGGAGTTAGAAATGTGAGTAATTCAATAACTGCCTTCTTATTGTGTTCCGTAGCATTAGTTTTCAATTGTAAAACCATCTCTAGCTTACCAATCATTTGTTTTCACATACTGGTTTTTAACAAATGTATGGCAGAATAGTTCGCAGCTGAGGAAAACAATTCAAGTGCCATGCATTCTACTAATGTAAAAAAAAATTGTACAAAAACAATTGTATGATTTGAGTGGGTATTTGCATTGCATTTTAATGGGCAATAAGATAAGAGAAGGGGCAGGGTGAAGTGTGTTAAATGCCAAAGGCCCAACTTTACTCATCATTATCTGAGCCTAGCTTAGCCATGCAAATAGTTTGGTGGCAATGCGGATTGGACTTGTACCATCTAATACATAACCACCTCATGACATATTATTGGCAATTACCCTTTTCTTCCATAATATGTAACTGTTTGCTGGATATCTGGTGTATGTTGCTGAAAATGCAGAAACAATTTAGTGTAAGATCTTTGTGTTGATATGTGAACTGTCATTCCATTCTCTGAGCATGCTTATACTCTGAAAGGGTGGGAAAACCATGAATAGTCTAGGAAATTTACTAACCTGAAAAAGTACTGGAATAGTTTGAGGAACTGTACGTGTTACAGAAAATGAGGATTGTTTATTATCTTTGTTGAAGGTGCAATGTGTGCACATGTCTCTTCAGTAGGAACTTTGGCAAAAGTGATTTTTCAGTTTCAAGTGACACATTTTGGGGGTCAGGGAAGGGGGAGGGAGTTCTCAAAAAATGGCCTGCTACAGCACCAACATGTTTCCTACTATTGAAGCTCACGTTGTGTACTGCATTGATTTAAATGTGAATTAAGTGAAAATATTTATATCTGATACGTGTTTCTGCTGAGTTTCTCTGCTGTATTTCATGTCTAATTTTACATTTATAATTTTTTCAAAGGATGCTCAATTTTCAAGTTGTAAATAAATCCCAGTTATTTAGTACTGGGCATGTGGAGTGGAAAGATTTGGGGCTGCTCTTTACATCGAGGTCTGTAGAGCCGATGAGGGTGAAGTGAGATGAATATGGAGCAGCGCTGGAATGCAAGGGTGTGGGAAACGGGAGATCCCCGAGAAAACCAGCCGACCAGCATAATCATCTGGCACAATTCTCGCATGTTAAAATCCGGGAGTGACCCCGCCGAGACTCAAACCTGGTTCACCTAGGTTGGAGGCCAATAGTCTGACCACTACACCATCGTGGCCCCGTTTAGTACTGAGCTGATGTCGTCGTAATTTGTATAAAATCCACATTCTGGTTAATCTGGTAAAATAGTAAGCTGAAGTCCATAATTATCAGGTTGCGTTGTCAATGGTTATCATCACCATCGTAGTTGTAAAGGTACTGCAGACCAATGCCACTGCTGATTTTCTGTTATTGTATGGCAAATATATCCTTAAAGAAATAGAAGGGCAGAATGGAAATAACTAACAGCAGTGTGTCAACGTGAAGTGTTATTATCACTGCAGGACCACTTTTCTTTCATTGCTGGCTGTAACTTTCCTCACTTTCAGGAGGGGCTTCAGTGGTGTAGTGGTTAGACTACTCGCCTTCCACCAGGGTGATCCGGGTTTGATTCCCAGCAAGGCCACCCCTGGACTTTTGCATGTGGGAAACATACTGGATGATGCAACTGGTTGGTGGGTTTTCTCGGGGATCTCCTGTTTCCCCCTGCCCTTTCATTCTACTGCTACTCCACACTCACCTCGCTTCATTCTCATCGGCTCTCAAGACGTCATTGTTAAGAGCTTCCCAAATCTCTTCACTCACTCTTGCTCTCACTCGCTCTCACGCACTCTGACGCACTCTCTTGCACTCGCACTCGCACTCGCACTCGCACTCGCACTCGCACTCGCACTCACTCCTTTTGGGAAGAAAGTGTAGAAAAGAATGAACTCTTAGCTTTTGTCATGGTTTTCCTGTTTGACATAACATGTAACTGATGTAGTGTGGCAATGATATTTACACATATAACTACAGCACATATGAAAATGCTATTTCTTTTAAGGACATTAAAATCGTGTTCAAAAGAGTGTCTTAAAATCAAGTGTGTTGGTAATTGTGGTACATAATGCAATATTATCATGGAAATAGGCACACCTCCCATTATAAGTAAGTTTTGATAACTAGTTGTGCTGGACTCCTTGTTCTTATTCATGGTCCTATGGATTTTTGTGTGTTTATGCTATGCATTGACTTAACAGGGTTTCCCAGGTGATTTTGGGGGCCTAGGGAAAAACTATTTTTGGGACCCTCTATTTAACGTGACACCACATACTTTGAATATTACTTAAGTTTTTTTTCTACATTACCAGTAGAAAATATGTTGCATGGAAAAGGTTTATCATTTGCTGCCAAGCTAATAAATATTTAAGTTTTATAAGAAAAGTAGTATCCTGTTCGCATTAAGCTCTCACAAAGAACTATATGTCTATTTCACTGCCAATAAATAATTAATAAAAGTTTAATGAATATCCAAATTTGCTGTAGTGCATCATTAAAGATTATTATGTAAAGAGAAAGGAAAAAACTGTGCAGTAATAAAGTAACAGGTATGATACCTGAGTGACTGTTGGAAATGTCCTTAATCAAGCATAGCAATATAAAGAACACAACTGGTTGGGTTAAATTTTCATATTTTCAAATTGTGCTTACTACTGTAGCTAGCCCCTAATATCCATTGTCTCCCTTCTAGTGCCTTTCATAATATGGTGATGGCACTTGGTATCCTGAGTAAAGTTTGCTAAAGCAGTCGGACTGGCCAGAATGTGCTAACCAGTAGATTTTGAGAGGTTGGGTCAGTGCTGTACTACACTTTACAAGATCAAGCTGATTCAGTGAATTTCCTGTTTTAAACAAAATTTCTGACACAAAACTTACTGTCTAATACTCTGTGTAATTATGTTCTTAATTGTACACTGTATTTATGAGCGAGTTTTGCAATGTCATATGACAATGAAAGCAAATTATCAAGGGTGAAAACTTTCTTAAGGGGGCAGTATCCCTCACATCTTGGATTCAGTTTTGTTTCATCATAGCTTACTTTTCAGGTCAAATATTTGAAAATGAGGACTGTCAGGGCTTTTGGCATATCTTAACAGATATTTTAAAGACCATAATATTTTTTGCCTTTGTGGTTTTTGTTGCATCTCTAACCGTAATAAATAATAACTCATTACGTATTCTTTTTCAGTCTCATGTGAGAAAATTTAGAATGGACTTAGTTCATTTTGGTGTCACAAATTCTGTAAAGTAGTTCTATTTGTAATAACAAGATTTGCGTGTTAATATGTAGTATATTAAACATTAAGTTATAAAGATATATAAATAAACACAAGATGGCAAGTATGCCATCACCAAAATCTAAAGGCTTGAAGGGGCTCCGTAGGGCTGGGTGTTTTGGGGCAAATTGCTCCATTTGCCCGATCCTGTGGGTGGCCCTGAATGAAACTTACAACAAAATGACATTCTGTAAATTTTTGTGAAATTTGTATTAAATAGTTATTGACAACCGAGTTATTGGTTATCTGTTTTTATTACAAATTTATACCACAAGCTAGTATGTTCACATTTGTGCAAATGTGACTGAAATGACATATACTGCTGGACAATAAAAATAGTGCACACAGAAGGATGCATTGAATGGTACTGAAACTTTATAAAGGTAGTGATACAGATGAATAATACACATCACAGAAACAGAGCAATAGGACAATTTCATATGAATCTGTGGTATTCTGTCCAGTTATTTTCAATAGTGTGTCACACCCACTCACACTGCAATACACACTGCAACACAGTCTGGCATGGAATCAGAAAAAGCCAAATGGTGTCTGAGGCAGACGGGCGCAACATTTTTGGATGGTGTGTTTCAAATTCTAGATAATGTAGAACGGTGGCAGCTAGCATTCCAACAGATCCCACTTATGCATGATTGGGACCATGCCAGGGGAGCAGGCAGGCCATGGTAGTGTTTGGACATGACTGAAGCAGTCCTGGGCGACCCATGCCATCTACAGTCAGGCATTATCCTGTTGAACTAATGCACCAGGAATAAAGGCTTGAAATGGGAGAAAAAAGGGGCATAAAATCTCTGATACATACCACTGGGCCGTCAATGTTCATGTAACATGATGAGAGCGGATTTGTTATTGTAAGCTATGGCTCCCCAGACCACAGTGTCTGCTGTGGGGGAAGTGTGTCACTTGATAACAAGATTGGGATTGTGACATTGAACAGAGGCTCTCCACACCTGGGCATGATGACGATCAGTCCCCATAATGAAGTGGCACTCATCACTTAACGCCACACATTGTCAATCTGTGGTGTTCCAAGTTGCTCTGGCCTGACACCACTGCAAACGGAGCTGTCGCTATTGCAGAGTTAATGTCAGCACACAAAATGGGCTCTGGGATCATAGATTCGCTTCCGCAAGGTATCAGAAATAGTTAATGGGCACACAGGAGCCCGAGCATTGGTTAGTATCGAGGACCAGGTCATCATGGGATCCCTGTGCACCTGGCACACTATCATTTAATCTTTTCAATTGGTAGTCGACTTCATCTGTCCTGAGCCAGTCCTCCATGTGTGGGTGCCTTTATGTATCCACTGCTTCCAACAGCATTGAACAGTATTGCCCAATAATCCATGTGGTGGGCTAGAATGCAATATGACTGCCCTGCAATTTTTAGCACAATTACGAGTCCTTTCTTGAAGTGTATCAGTTGCATAAAGTGGCATCTTTGGCATCTTCCCAGCATTCTTCTTTACTCTGTACGCTTACTTGGTATTGTGTGATGTTTCTCGCATTTATGCAGCTTCAACTATACACCAGTGTCTATGATTGCTGGTTGATGCTTGCATTGCCACTGATGAGTGTGCAATCAAATGCATACACACCAAGATGGGATCATATGCATACCTGACTCTATCTACTCTTGCTATTTATATTGTAACATTTCAGTAGAATTAGAAATTTCTCCTTTTTTATTGACTCTCTCTCTTCTTCTTCTTCAACAAAAAAATTACTAAATCTCTCTTGATTTCTCACAATAAACATATATATCATTAGTTTTATGTCATCAATGATTAATATTTAAAAACATCTTGCAGCAATTATATATGATCTGTTTTAGTCAAAATTTAATTTCTTTCAATCACCCACGCATCCATTCTTGATGGTGGTTGTGGTATTTCTAACAGGAAAAAACTTTTTGCATCACTTCTGTTGTTACTTACATTCTGATTGACTGTTGTCTGACCACGCCACACTACTCATCCAATTATCAATGGCGAGACAAGAGCCAATGTATATGTCAGGGTATGTACATGTGTGTGTGTGTGTGTGTGTGTGTTTTTTTTCCATGTACCTATTTTATAATAAAAAAAACTTGTAGATCCTGAATTATCCATAACCTGTTCCAAAATTATCTTTATGCCTCAAATTTGGGGCTGTTTGAAAGATGCTTTCAACTTTGTGTTATTGTACATAGATGTTCTGTAGAAACATCTGCTTGCAAATTATTTTGGTGCCGATAAGAATGCAATCATTTGATACAAAGCATTGCAATAGCAGGGCAGTTAAGGCCCAAAGACTTATTATCAGATCAAAAATATTTGGATATTTGGTACACTAATATAGAAATTTTTGTTAGTAATAGTTTGAGTAGAATAAATATGGCATCAGTGAAACAGCTCGGCACTATTTGGAGGGATTGTAGAGAACAGGATAACTATTGCTATTTTTGGATAGTTGCACAAACTATTAACCACGAAATAAAATTTGCTAGTTCTTTTTTGGGTGTGCAAGATAGTGGTAAATATATATATGGTTTGATTGTGTAACATTACAGAGATAGTTTAAAATGTGCAGCATGCCATTTTAATACACTATTCAATTTTGTATATGTTTATTTTTCTGCCTAATTGAGTCAACACTGTTATGCTATTTTGAGATTTATATTGTAAGGCAATTATGTTATTTCAGTTGGGAATTTATGCACTTGAAATCAGTTCAGCATTTAGCTTTACTTCCCAGTCCAGAATGGGTTTCTAGGAACTACTACCACTCCATTGCCATTTCACTAGATGTGCTGGGGGCGTTCTTTCAGGGCACTGCCTGCAGTATCTGTACTTTGGCCAACGTAATGTATCATGTGTGAAGCTTGTGATCCTGGATAGTTTTCATCTGAGAAATTGTGTGTTTCCTTTGTCATCAAACATTGTGCAGTTTAGTAGTGTGTGTGCATTTTTGTGATATTTTCTGAACTAACGCAACGTTCTTTTTCTATGTTGCTGTGTATCCTGTGGTGTCTTTTTTTTTTTTTTTCAATTAATTTTGCTGCAGACTTCAAAACAACATGATGTGTTTGACATATGATGTGTTTAGAGGAATTAGCTTCAAGAACATAGTTTCATTGTTTTAATTTTACTTCACGTCATGTAGCTATAGAAGAAATTTGATACATAATTGAAGTGATATACCAGATTATTCGGAATGATATGGAGTAACTGAAGGAGCGGATTACATGGGTTAATAGGAGTAAAAAATATTATATCAACATGGTATTATTCATAGTATATATGGTGTTATGATGATTTGTAGGATCAAACTAATGTGAAGTATGCATAAAAGTAAATAAATGGTTGCAGTTTACATGAGTCTCACCACATCTAGGATGCCATTAATGTTTACAATTGGTGAGTATGCTGATACAATGTTCATGTATGCCATCTGTGATGGAAATGCTACTGCTGCTTGTGCAGAATACCAGTTACGTTTTCCCAATCTCAGAGTTCCAAATTGGAAAATGTTTATCTCCATGTTCCGTACACTGCTCATATATCCTACAAGTGAGCCATTCAACAAGATGTGAATGAACAAGAGAACATTATTACAATGATACATTACAGCCCACATGCTATTACACAAAGTATAGGCATGTGTCTTGGTGTTACCCAGTCATGAGTTTGGCAAACATTACATAATGAAGGCATTTAGCCAAACCATGTATGTAGTGTCCAGCACCTTCATCATGGTAATCCTGCTGTACGACTAGACTTTTGTAACTGCGGAATAACAAACAGCTGTTGTATCAGTACATTTTATTCTGTGATTAACCACAATTCACCAGAGATGGCATAAACAATATATGCAATGCTCATGTTTGGTCAGTAGTAAGTTACGTGTGTTTGGTGACCAACCAATTTTCAACACTACTAAGTGTTAATGTTGGTGTGGTGTTGTCTGTGATAAACTTTTTTAACCATTCATATTTTACGAGCATTTGACAGGGAATGTGTGTTTGTAATTTCTACAGGACCAATTGCCATAATTATTGGAAAATGTACCACTGTCAACACTGCAACATATGTTCTTCCAACATGATGACTCTGCACCCCATGTTACCTGTACAGTGCAAACATTCCTTGATGAACGTTACCCAAGCCAATGGATTGATTGTGAAATCCATATAATGTGGCCATAAATGTCACCTAAGCTTACTTTTTAGATGATTGCATTTGAGGTTGGATGAAAGATCTTGTAAACCAAGAACAGATAAAATGCTGGCTCATTACTTCTTCGCATTGGAAATGCTACAACTCACATCAAAGACACGCATGCACAACTTCGGTGATCAATGTTTGCAGTTCACATACTGCGGCGGAATGCATTGATGCCGGAGGTGGTGTGTTTGAACATCTCCTGTAAAAGTTGATTATTATCTGAAGCACTAATAAGTGTGTTACTTACCTTTACATGTAATAAAGTGAGTATTGTTATCACAACATTTGTATTTTAGTTGCCTAATATATAGAGACCTGAAAATTTTGTAACCACGATAATGTGAAAAATAATGTTAATTTTAATGAAAAACACGAAAATTTAAGTTTTTTTCATTCTGAGTTACAGTTCACTAAATGTTCAAAATAATGCTGTATTTTTGCAAATTCATATTGTTCTTGTAGATAAGTGCACCAGTAGTCATCATGTTAAGAACTTTTTGATAACAAATACTTGCATACCTAACCTGAAGCGAGTATTCCCAACTCTACACAGATATCATGTTTAACCTCAAATTTCTATTAACACTTTTCCTAACCTCAATTTGATCAATTTAAATTAAGTAAAGAGAAAACTAATTTTTTAAAAGGTGTGATTTTGCACCAGTAGTCATGCCAATATTAATTTTTCCCAGTTTTCGTCATAAATCATTGTACCAGTAGTCGTCACACACAATCTTTGTAACTAGCAAGCAAACTCAACAACTTTAGCAATCAATCACACTAATGAAATTACAATAAAGTATAATTTATTTTCTAAACATTATAAAGTTGATTTGTAACTTAAGGTAAATTAAATTAATTTTCAACTAAAATTTTAAATAAATAATTTCTATTCTTGGGTTTTTTGCTCTGTAAAAAACTATCCCAAAAATTTAATAAATATGTATAACAACACATTTAAATATAATACAGAAATGTACTGTATGCTGTTTCTATCGTAATAAGGGTAGAGCACAGTCATATCAGTAAACACATAACAACTATATTTTGTGCGATCTCCTGCATAACAAGGGTAGAAAACATATAAAACATAATTGATACATTAAAATACAAATGTGTCCTTGTGAACATGAGATTAAAGAATTGAAAAATAAAGCTAAATACACCACAAAATAAGTTTACAACAAGAATTCAGAAGTTAATTTTCAAGAATCAGACCCTTAAAACTGTAATTCACTCTGGCACCAAACTGATTCATGCTAGGAGTTGGAAGAACACCATCCATTTGGGACCTGTTTATGAAATAAATATCATTATCTTTCGTAACAGACACCTTTTTACTCTCATCTTGGGCTCTTATACCCATAACTGTGACCTCTTAATTTTCAATGTCTTGGATGATGCAAACAACTCTGTATTTCGTTGTTCCTCGTTTTCCTCCCATGAATTGCGCAAGAACAATAGAACCAGGTCGCACATTTTTATTGGTTGCCTCTTCCAATTCCACTCTCTCTTCATCATGTGATTCACTCCGCTCATCAGATGATGCCAAAGGAACAATGTCTTCATCCATGATTATGAATCTTTACAAGTGTCAGCCCTCCTCTTTTTTGTTTTCTGCAAAAGTTTCCCTTTTTCCATCCCTTTTCTCATTCTTTCTGCAGCTTTCTCTTCTTTCTGCTTCTGCAGTTCTAATGTTTCCTCTTCCTTCCGAGAAAAATAATCTTGCCATGCGTCTGAATTGGCAACAGTTAGAATTTTTTCTCTGAGCACATGTTTCTTGACTTTGGGCTTCTCAGAAGGCCAGAACAATGCTTGCTCGAAAGGAGAAAGAACTAATTTTTCTCCAGTGGCAACAGGACATCCATTTGATGTTGAAGGAATGGCATCAGAAACATGTGTCAAGGGACCAGGATCCTTAATCTCAGTGATTGTGCCCAAAATTTGAATTAATGTTTCTCCAAGGGCAACAGGAAAGCAATTTTATGCTGATGGAATGGCATCCAAAACATAGGTTAAGGGACTAGGAGCTTTATCCTCTGTGACTGTGGCTGAAACTCCCATCAGTTGTTGGAAGAGATTCTTTCCGGCATCATATCTGGAATTTGTGGAGAATGTGGAATTTTGGATGGGGTAGAGGAGCTAATTGGGAAATTTTTGGATAGATTTTGCATGTTTACAATATTCAAAAAGGGTTGTGCCTTTCATGTCTCCAAGTCAAACATCTCCTGATTCTGCAAAATATTTCAATTTAGTTTCTCCGAGAAATGTCTCCAGGTGTTTACAGACATCAAGATTGCTGGCAATACTTTTGTTTGGAGTCATGAGTAAGGTGGTGAAGAAGGTGTAATGGAGATGAACAAATGACACTAGGTGTCCTGGGGATAAACTTGTCCACATCAACTGCTAAAGGGTTCCAAGGAAAAATTTCACATTTCCTGAATAACTGCTGCCGAATTTTAGGAGAATTGGTCTTTTCAACCACTGTTTTCAGCAGACCAGCAAAATCCTTTTTCTTAAATGTAGGATATTTTTTTTGTGCCACCCTTCGAAGTTGGAGCTCATGCACTGCGGTTTTCAATCCATTCTTGAATGGCTTAAAACTCCTTCATCCATGGGCTGAATGTATTGAGTTTGGTAATAATGCCACTAGAACAATGCCATTCTCTTTTTAGAATTTGCTGCTATGCAGAGCAAGGTGTGAGGAATGGCCATCCATAAAAAGTAATGCTGTTAGAGGTATGTTGTTTTTCACCAGCCATGGGTGAAATATGATGCTCCGAAACTCATAGAATACTTCCCCCGTCATCCCACCATTTTGGGACTTTCCCATTCCCCATTGTGAAGGTATGCCAGCCACAATATCCTGAGGAAATCTTTCGTATTTCAAGCAAAGAAGAGGTGGACATACGTTTCCAGCAGCATTACCAGTCAACAATACTGTAACACATTCTTTTTCATCTGAATTCACCTGCTGGAAAATGCTTTTGTCTTCCTTCTTAGCCAATACTTTGTTCCCCTTAGGGTTTAGGAAAAAAGCTGTCTCATCTCCATTGACTATTATTCTTGGATCAGATAAGATGTCTTGCAAGTGGTTTTATTCCAAATATTTAAATACCTTTTCAAACCATTCTTTGTGTGATCTTATTCTGGGAGACAGCAGCCCAACGAACTAGATGTCAGATTTTGAGGTGTTCTTAGTGTTAAGTCTGGATTCCTCTTTCAGAATGATGTGCACCATTTCCTGCCAGGTTGTCCATCTTTGAAAAGAAATGGCCTTTTCAATTCTTTAGTGAACTGTGGCACACTATTTTGCAGGTTTTCCATAGTGCTTGGAAAATATGCTTTACAAAATGATAGAGCTTACTCCACCAGCAAGCTCTCTTCCACCTCCTTAAGCCAGGACTCGGGTCCTATTTTTATGCTAAGAGGTGTCTTCCCCTTCAATTTGTCAGACATTGTGTTCCTCAGAACACCATGTTTTTCAGCAGCTTGTTTGATAGACATTCCATCTTTTGCATCCTGCATGGCCTCCCTCTTCCATTCTTCATATTGTAAAATGCTTCTTTTTAGCATTGCACTGCAACAAAAACCTCATATTAATCCACTATATCATGATATGATAGCATCATATGGACTCAATGTTTGTTAGATTTATGTGGAAAGCACCTAGTATTCATATCAAATCAGACCTAACGGGAAAGAAATTGGTTCCTCCATGTGTTATTACAAATAATACTTAATGCAGTCCTGCTTGGTGTGTTAGCATAATCATTTTGTGATTATACATGATTTGCAGTACACAAAAACAATTCAGTTGAATAACTACATACATTTTTGCCAAAACCAAAAAAATAGAATAGCAAAGAGAGAGTAGTATTTTGAATTTTTTTTTTTCTTTAAATGTTTTTAATTTGGTACCAAAAACCTTTTCAAGAATTTTTCACCACAAGGGCATGACTTTTAATTTTGAAAATATAGCATGCCTTGGCCAGGACTCTTAACTGCAGTTGATTTTGGTAGAAACGAGTTCTATAACCACATGTATATCGTATTTGAAAATTAAACTGTAGTTTGGAACTCCAAACTCTTGGCGGCTGTTATTTATAAAACATCCATGTATGTCAAGGACATTTAAGTATGCAATACAGCTTGCAAAGTTCACATTTTAGGTAGTTTTTACCACTCTAGTTTGCGATAAATCAAGAACAGTATTTGTCTTAATAATTTTCCAGAGTTAGTCACTGATCAGCACCAGTTGTCGTCACTTTAGACTACTGGACCAGAGTACTATATAGTAATTTCACAAAAACTGTTAAACAGCAATGTATTTTGTGCATTCAGCACTTGCCTTATTTCAGGTTTTTTTAACAACTAAAATGTGCCAGTATTCATCACAAGTGATGAAAACTGGTAATGTGTGGTTTTAAGTTACCCAGTGCTCGTCACCCCATTTATTTTTCGCCAAAATGTACAATTATAAAACTTATTCATGTTATTTATTTTTGGACACTTGTCAAAACTACACAGAAACCCGAAGATTATAAAAGAACACTTATCAACATCAAAATTCAAAATGATATTTACTTACTTGTTTAACACAAAATATAATTTTTAAGGTTTCAGCGCACGGCAGTTTCTCTTTGAATTCTGGTGTGTTCCGAAAATATTTGCACTGCCAGAAACAAGCGACTCTTGCAGCACGAAATTACGTTTTCGGCTCATCAGATTTTACACTTGTACTCTTATTGTCATTTGTTTATTAAGTGACGACTATTGGTTCGCAGACAACTACCTTTACAAGTACCTTATCATAGATCTTTTTCTTACAGGAATTCTCTTTGCTTTCACGGATTTGAATGCGAAAATTCAGTTATAACAGGTTGATTTTGTGAATAATTTTATCTCCATACATGCAAACGAAAATATTTACATTCAATCACGTCTGTTTATGGTCATAGATAACACAACTGCAAGTGATGCATCACTTTGAATTTGGTACACAGCGCTGCACAAGTTTATTTGTCCATTAGGTAACTGCTGGTGTAGTGTTATCGTCTGTTTACCACGCATTCTATGGATCTTCCAGTGGCTAGCATACTAGATGTTTTGTTCACATACGAAGCATAATTGTTTTAGCCAACTTGTTTTTCTTGATCAAGATATGAATTGTTTATATACTTTTATTAACCTAGAATATATTAGTAAATGGAATTTCAACATATTTTAACCCCATATTCTTTTAGCTTATTTTGTTTTATAACAAATCATCTCAGTTTTTGAGCGCAATAAATTAGGCTTGTTTGCAATTCCTAAAAATGCAGTAAGTGCATGATAGCAGGTAGATTAGTTTCGTAGTGATGATTTTAATATGTCCGACACAACAACACTGATGTGTAAATATTGCAACTCAACAGTTTCATATGAGGGACGAGACACTATTAAAACATGTCAAAAGTGATAAACATGTTTTGAACAACCAAAATAATGCCAACATGCCTATCAAAAAAATAATCCAAACTTCTGTTGCTGAAAGTATCAATACAGTAGAGCACCCCTCAACCGGAATCGTCAGGGGAAGGGCTATTCCGGTTGAGGGAAAATTCCGGTTATGGGAAATGAGGGTGGGATGGTGTGAAAAATAACACATTTTTAGTCTGAACTCGTGTATATGTGGCACATATTTATAACTTAAGAAATCGATGAGTGTAAATTATTAGTTTTATCCTTAAAGTTACAAAACCATTAAAAAAAACACTACCTACTGTTTATGAAATGTGAGTCATAAAACTCCCGGGCGCTGCGTTAATGACCTTCATTCTCAACCTTCTAGCGGGGATTCTTATCTCTTCGGGTGTGTGTGTGTGTGTGTGTGAGCAAGCGAGATCTGGATATCATGTTACTGTTTGTGTTGACATGCATCTGATAAAACTTCCCGAAGTATAGTCAGTTCCGTTGAGTCTTTCCTTTACTGCGTGGCACGTCGGTACAGCATACATTTGCAAGAGCAGAGCTGACGTATTATAGACAAAGTTCACAAAGTACCGTATTTCGGCTTGTATAGGCCACACATTTTTACAAAAAAAAAATGACGAGTGGGGTACGTATTATTTACGAGATGCTGGCATAAAAAATTTTCCCCCTTAAACCATGTTCAGAAATTTGTGAACGAACAATACGCTCTAATGTTTAAAATTAGTTTCTAAGGAAGTAAAAAAAATAATAAGAAATGTATAGCTCAACACATGTGTTTAAAAGCGTATGGGTCGCAGCATACTTTAGCCTGCCTGTCCTCGACTGCTCTGCTTTGTATCACCTCCAGCCGCCATTCAGCTTGCGCACTTCTTTTCTCTTTTTTCTTTCACCCTCTCGCTTGGCGTCCTTCCTTTTCACCACCACCTCCTTCCCTCTGCCAAAACAACAGCCATCCAGCACCAAGCAAGCTTGCTCGGGCCCTTTCTTTTCTTTCTCACTCCCTCCTCTTTTTTGTTTTTCATTCTCTCTCTCTCTATCTCTCTCTGGTTGAATGAGTCAGCCAACAGTAGCTGTGTGTGTTTGTGCAACGCCGCACTCACACATGCACCATACCGGACGAGCTGGCAGGCTACGCACGGCGCATATGTTCTGCAATTCAAACGCAGTGTTAAGGCATTTTGACATAAATACAAGTTTTATTTACGCAGAATACTGCGCTGTTGCTACTTTTCAGCAGGCGGCGTGGCAACGATAACATTCAATGGCAAATTAATTAGTTTGGCTTTGCCATAGTTTGCTGTTGCCGCACTAGCACAATGAGGCCCGGCAATATTTATGGGAATACAAAATTCAGTGCGGCCTATGCTTGAAATATTAATTATCCCTAATTTTTAATCAAAACTGGTGTGGTCTATACACGCCAAAATACGGTACATGTACACTAACACGTTAGAACACTAAATACTGAAAGTCGCACCACTAAAACCAACGGCATGTGTTGCACATTGCCATTAGTCACTGTCACTTGTGTCATTATGCAGCATAGCTGTAGCTGTGCCACTTGGGCCGGCTGTCTCTTCATCGTGCTAGTCTGGTGTGGGCAACGAAAAACTTCTTGCGAGCGCGGGAAAGTTATGGCACAACTTTGCGACGTTTGAATTTTTTTCGGAAAATTAGTTCCGGATAAGGGGAATTCCATTCGAGGGAATTCCGGTTAATAGGTGCTCTACTGTAGTGCAAAATTGAGGTATGTTTTTGTAATTTTTTGTGTGTATCAGACAATTTTACTTTGTTAAATTGCTCCCCCATAACTGTTTGTGAAGTATTTCAACATGAATCTCATTACAAATTAAGATAACAGTGTGTCCCTGCCAGTGCAATGTGACTTGTGTCGGACAGAAAGTAAAATCTGAAGGAATAAAATGTGGAATTTTTTCTCATTGCCTGTTAAACACATAGCGCTATATTCTCTGTGTAAGTTAGTTATTTTTATGCCTACTGTGTGGCACTACTACTTGTTTTATTAAATTTTTCTTATTCAAAATTATTTGCTAATATGTGGTCTGTAAATAATAGTGAAAAGTAAAAAAAAAAAGACTATATACAGTAATGCTTAAAATATGTTTCAACGTTACATGGCGCTTCATTATTGTATTATTGGTGAATTATTTTTTTTAACTTTCGATAATTTATGCAAACAATAACAGCCTATAATTTTTTTCTCCAGTTTTTAGCAAAATAAGGAAGGCTTTCCAAGAAAAAATTACACAGCTTTTCAGCAAAATATAACACTGCTTTTGAAAAAAGTAACACCTCCATTTTCAGATATCTACTAATACATCATTGTTATGTTACTTTCTCTGAATATTCACCCTCCTGTAAATCCTTATGTATTGTCTCCATCACTCTTATTAATATGTCATTTTTACTCTTACTGACCAGAGTAATCTGCCATATTGTCCTGAATAACCTCGTATTAGTCTTCTTCAATATTTCATTATGTGAATCTATGAATCTAAATCATCTAAATTTATATTTTTTCTGCATTTTGCTTTTTACGTAATTGTTTTGCGTTACCTAATTTTCACATTCCATTATATTGTAGTGAGGGTTTTTCTTCCACCATTCTGGTCTGACTTATCCGGTTCTACATGCGAAGCCATCATACATCTTATATTTGTAATTTACATGTTTCCTTATAGTTCATTGGGATGAGAATCTGTGGTTCCCTGGCTCTTCATCTGAAGATATTTTCTTTGTAATGTGCATCTAAATTATAATGACAAATTGCTTATTCTTCAACATTTTGTTGAGACCACAGTTAAAAATCAGTTTTTATTATAACGGCTCTGCGACATTTGTTCAGTTTATTTAATTAAAGGTTTAGCAAGTCTGTAACAAGTACACACTAGGGTTCTAGGTTCTTTCTTTTTAAATTGCATATGCAGTACATTTACTAGTTGAAATCAGTAATGTTAATCCATTTTAAGAAATGTTTTAATTACAGAATTCAAAGAATAAATTATGAAAAGAATATTTTTTCTTCTTATCACAACTTTCACTCGTTTCATTTAGCAAAATAATTTCTTCAGGGGTTTTCTTTCTGGCAAACATTAATGAAATAAATCACTAGGGTGAAATATCAAATTAATTTCTTACTGTGGGGAACATTACTTTGGTCTAGTTGTTTGAATATTCCTGTACTATTTTGTTCAGTCTGTGACATTTTCTGGCAACAATTATGGTAGTTAATACTCAGCACTTATTATAAGTCATTTGTTGATAACAGTATCCTAATTGGAAGTGTTTAAACGGAGTTAGCCAGAAGGCCAATTTAGGTGTTGTTTCATGTGGCTTTGTTAATGTTATGTAATGTGATATTTCAACAAGGGCCAACAAGCAGACTTATTTAGAGCCACAATATGCCCAATTACATACAGCAGAGCAATCTCCTTGGTACATAAATAAATTATAATTAGGGGAAACTACCTCAGCCAAGTAGCCCAGTATTTTAACAAATGACAGTACATTTCATGGTGCAAAAAATGAGTGGCCAAAAATTTATAAATTACATAGCACAGCCAAAATGGATGTTAAAGTTATATTCATCATAGTATACGGGATGTTTTAAGAGGATTTACTGCCACTCACAGGGCTTATTCCTTAAATAATTTGGAGCAAAATATGTCATATACATGTGGGTCCTATTCCCAATATTTACAGAGTATTTCAAAACATTTTAAAATTGACAAATATAATATAATAACCCTTTCAGAAGTAGTGATGTATTATCAGACCAAATTGTTTACAGTTAGGCATCACAATTGCATCTAACAAGCTTACAAAAGATGTTCAAAAAAGTTTAAATAGGACCCACATTTATATGACTTATTTTGCTCCAAATGATGTAAGGAATAAGCCCTGTGAGTGGCGGTAACTCCTCGTGAATCATACTGTATAGTTTAGTTGAGCATATAGAGGCAATATATTAGCAATAATTTACAGGTTTACAGTTCAAATGTGTAGGTTTGTGCTGGCAGAATTGTAGAATAGGATGAATGGTAACACTTGTTAGAAATTGCAGTAAATATGTTTGTGTTACGAAGCCAGCACAAGAATGCTAAGTTTGCATATCTTGAGTATCATTGGTTTTTATTTTACAGTCTCAAGATACAAAAATATGAAGTTTTTCAAGACATGTCATTCTCTAGCATTATCTTACCATGACCTTTTGACTTTAGGATAAGTTCTTGTTCAGGGGCAGATATTTCCACTACTGAAGCTGACTGATTTTCTGACATTTCATAGAGCACTGAAAGTTAATGGGGTTAAACTGTTTAAGAACACGAGAGATACAATGTATTGTGGACAAACATGGTGGTAGAGGGTGTGGAGTCTAACTGAAGGGTGGTTACCTTACTGCCCAGGTGCAGCTAAAGTGAGCTACATACTTTACTGGCCGCTCAAAACCTGTACTTAAGTGCCAGATGTTGGAAGGATCAAAATCCCAGCATGCTGCAAGGAAGCAGAGGCTCACTTATGAATGCAAGACTTCCCTACTCACTTATGCTGAAAACATGGACTGTGATTTGGTGGATTTAATCTTCTCTGACAAGTGCATATTTTCCTCATTAAAAATGGGCATCTTCACAACTTAAGGGACCTGACGAACCCAAGGCAGAGAGCTTGCTCGCATGTTGATGGATGGATGAGTGCATGTTGGATTGGTAGGTAGGTATCTTTTAAAGAATCAAATATCAATGTCTGATTGGAATGAAAAGCGGCAATTATGTGCACGAACTCATTAATACAGTCCCTGCAGTACGTGTGTTTTACTGGGTTATTTATTTATTTATTTATTTTTTTTTTTTTTCAGGAAAACCATTTTCCTCATACAAATGTCTCAAATCATTCAAGAATGGTTTACAAGACAGTACCAAATAGAACTTATAGACTGGCCACCGTACAATGGCCACTTTAATCTGACAGAATGTTTGGTCAGAGATTGAATTAAGGTGGTTTGATGCACAGCCAATAACCATAGCTGTTCTCTGGGAACTTTTAGCGAATTTCTGGGATGAAGTAGCTAATAGTGAACACTTCATTAATCCTTTGGTCACTTCTCTGCCAAGATGACTGCAACATGTCTATATCTACTAGTTTACCTGTTCAGAGGCCCACAACTGCCCTTTTCAGAGTTATAGATACACCAATACATAATTAATTACACAAAGAATGAATAATACAGCAATGTTAACAATTGTCACAGCAGTAAAAAAAATTCTACTGCACAAGATTTGAACTTGAGATGTCAGGGTTTGAAGCTTGCTGCCATTATCTTCTTTGCTAACATTTCTGGTACCAACAGTTCTATTTTGGATGGGTGTTCTAAATCAGTCACTGATAGTGTTTGAACTTAAATGCCATGCACTTTTTCTTGTTAATATGTAAATTGCATGTATTACATCACAGAGAAAGGCAAGAAACATATTTTATGTTATAGTTGGTTCACAATTCATTTAACATTTTTGAAATCAATTTTTGTAAAACAGGCCTGCCATTAACTGCAAATAATATTAATGGACACATCAACTAGATCCCATTAAAATTTGCACAGTATGGGGAAAGTAGTTCCATGTTTTATTCATATTAAAAGTGTAATGTTTACATTTTTTGACACCATTTTTATTTTATTTAGTTTCTGTTGGTTTAAGCACATAACAGTAAGACTTAGCAAATGTCACATTTATGGCAATTATAATTACATATGTGGGGAGGGAAAAACATGGACAGAAAATTAGATCCTAAGCAGGACTTTCAAAAGTACTCTGTTAAACCTTTACAGCCTGTGCGTAGCATTTTACTCAAAGCTCTATAGGGGAATGATGATACAATCTATCAAATGTTTCCAACTTTTGTCAGTGACAGTTCCACACACTATTCCATTCTTTTTTTGTCATTAAATCTCTATACATATTGCGTGTTTTACTCAAAAAATTATAAAAATATGGCAGGTAGTAATTTTGTGAATTGAAGGGGTTGATAAACAGGGAGGTTGTTTTTCATGGTGGAAAAATGCTAAATGTTCAGGTTTCTGCATTTGATATTGTGGTGTTGGATCTTTTGCATATCACATGCCATTGGAAAATAATTAGAACAGCAAGAAAAGTGTACAATAACTACTGGGAAGATGTGTTGGCTGTGACAGAAATGAACAAGTATTTAGATACTATTGTAAACGAAGGTACCTTTGTTTCATCACAATAAATAATCCATACTGTACGTAATTTTTCAGGCTTATAAGGGATCCAAGAGAAATTTTGTATAAGTTTACAGAATTCCCAATCTCTGTGAGGGTTCTTAAAATATATTGAATAAATAATGTACCCATGAAACTTTTTTAAAAATAAATTTGAGTTATGGCTTTTGTGACATGCATGGTCAAGGATTTTCGGTGGTGGAAGTTATTTTTGTGGTTTTATTGCATAATAGGAATATTTCCTATTTTCCTGGCTTATCACGTGATAGTGTGATCAATTTTAAATTCTCATAATGTGGTTCATTATTTATGCACATTTTAAGAGAGTCTATAATTTTGCATGGGAAAAACAGACACTGCCATGATGATATCCCTGTGATGTTACTGTACATGTTGTTCCTGCTTCTTTACATACAGATTCTATAGTAGGTTATGTGTGCTTTTGGAATTGTAATTTTTTTTCTTGGTGAATTTAGTGATATTGCTGCATCACAGAACACCACCAAGTGTTGCATATTTCCACTATACAAAAATACAGCAAAATATATTCCCGATAAGATACCTGCAAATGTTGTAAGTGAAAAAACAAAGCATGAAGCATGTTTAAACGTAGTAAGAGTCTTTATACACACTGCAATTTATGACAAAAGTACACACACATGCCAGTTCAGAATCTTTTTCTATTACCCTTGTAACTCTTGTTGTTATTGAGTACTGAGAATCAAATTGAGTCCAGAATCAAGACTCAATACAAGAATACTGGAATTGGAAATCAGTATAGTTAAAAATGGGGAACTGTCCCACCATCAATTAAAATAAAATATGTGCAGGACTAGTTTCAAAAGAAAGAATTGATGCTGCTGAGAAAAATAATTGTAACCACTTTTCAGTTGTTTGTTCCTGAGCATATCTCACAACCCTTGCACATAGCTTATGTCTGTGACACACCACTATATCAGTGCCACATTTGGGATACTTCTTACTGTAGTTGAGACACCACAGAGTCCTAGAAACAAACTATTAACCCACGCCAGTCTATTAACATGACTAAACCAAAAGTGAAGTACAGTTGCATTAAAATTAGGGATGGATCCAATTCAATTATTGTTTCTTCAGTTCTACAGATTCTAGCTACTATCCTCAACAAGTCTGATTTTATTCTAGAGATTATTTGTGCTATTCTAAGAAGAAAACATTTTTTTTTCACATACATGAAATAAATTATACTATATTCCCAATTTTGTACAGGAATTTTATGTGTGCTATCTGTTTTTTTATTTCCCTTTGTGAATTGTGTAAATAATTATTGAATAGCAAGTATTCAGTTAGAGATGCTTATAAAATGCAAAATTCCAGCAGCAATAAATATTTGGTCTATAGATGTTAGTATGTTTTCAGTCATGGCAGACATGCAAGCATTTTGTTTTAGAAGTTAACCATATCCATGTTAACTAACAAATTTGTACAGAGCTAAAATGCAGCAATGTGGGGGAGGACTAAGAAAATTACAAGAGGCAAAGAAAGTTCCAGACTACTATATAAACGTTCACATGGAGTTGTTTTAAAAGCAAAAGAAAAAGTTGTTGAAATATTTTAAGCTGTACGAAGTCTGAGGAATAGGTCTAACCTATTACAGTTTATTTCATATTTGTTGTGCAATATCTGCTTTCTCAACAAGGTATTATCAAAACCACATTCATACTAATTTATAATCTTTTTAGTAAGCTTGTAATGCATATTGTTATTGAATAATGAGAGTCAAATGGAGTCCAGAATCAAGACTTAATACATGAATATTGGTAATAAATTGTGAATTGGTATTGGTAAAAGTGTGCAATCATCCCACCACTAATTAAAATAAAATTATGTGATTACTCACAAATTACCAGATTATGAATCACAAAATTAATGTTGTATATGTTAGTATAATGAATGTTACCTATATTATCATGGGGTTGGCCAGTGCTGTACGTTGTATGTTTAGACCAAGTGGCTATTGCATGGTTGCGGTATGTTTAATACACAGGGAGCGGTGCTCCCCAGGGAAAATGTCCTGACCTGCACAGGGAGCATGGAAGAAAAAGGCTTTAGCAGATTTTGGTACTAACTGCTGAATCAGTGACACAGAAAGTGTGTGTTCCCTGCAGGACATGATGATAAGCCACCATGCAGTATTCAACTGATGAACATGGCTTCAACTCTCAAGACAAGGCTCTCGTAGACAAAATACACTTTGTCCCTCCTAACCTCCCTCAATCTCCAAAGTAAATAAGAATATACTGACAACAAGACAGTTACTAATTAATTATTAAAGTTTAGATGGTCCTGAATTGAATTAGTATGATATCTCTTTTAACAGCAAATAATAAAGCTGAATAGCAATTCACAAATAACTAGGATATTTTCGTAGTGTTCATCCGTGACATCATAGGTGTCTGAGCAAATAATATTCAAGTTGTGGAATTTTAGTATTCATGCAATAATTCTACACTTTTATGGCAAGTTATATATAATTGCACATAGAAAATTATTTAGGATTATATGAACTAGTGAACTTTTGCTTTTCCTACAGGATTTGTACCCATAATGGTGAGTTGGCCTAATTGGTATACTTGTTCACACATGCATAACATCACTAATTGTAAAACAACCATTTGTTGGTAAATTTTTTAATGAGATTTTGTATGCAGGACATACATTGTTTGACTTAAAACCACTTCCACTGTCAAGTGGGTGGATGTCAGTTGTTAAGGTGTTTGTGGTACTACCCAACTGCTAGTAGATGGATTCCCACGACAACTCCTAGGGCATGTATTCATGGGCTGAGAGCTGTTTTCACAAGTGGTAACCGGTGTGTGCTTGTGTTAGTGGTTGGCATGCTAACAGTTGAACCACCGAGGGCAGTTGCAGTGACAGTGTACTCCACCAGTAATTTGCATATTATAAAAATATCTGGCATTTATGACATTAAAATTATTTAATTTTTTTAAATTTTACAGTATTGTGTGTTGTTGAAACAGCACATGCATCTTAATTCTTCAGTTCATTGCAATTTTGTAATCATTATATAGTTAGGGCAGATTTATTTTTAATTTGTTTGATGGTTTTATTAAATCCTCTGCTATTTAAGTTAGTGCTAAAGTACCGTATTATTTGAATACAAGACTATATTTTGTTCCAAATTTCACTTTCAAAAATTTAGGGGTGGTCTTATTTTCGCATCACAAAAAAATTGAGGTTAATATTTATGCATAGGTAATAGTAATAGCACTTAGTTCATGGTTTCCAGAAAAATATTCTAATCTTTCGAAAAACACAAGTTTGGTTAATATTATCAAAAGAAATAAAACACAATCACAACAAAAAGCGAGATCAACTTCAATTTACGTAACTTTTTTCTTCCAATAGGCTCTGTTACTGGTCTTTAATCTAGGCGCGCAGATATTTCTAATTATCGTGAAACCACCTGAAACAACCATCACTAAAATATTGGTACAAGTATTAAATTCTAACATGCCATTAAATGCCGGTAATTTGTGTAATTGGGTGTGTGCATCTCTTTTCTCAGGTGGTCCCGGCGATATTTTCTCACCGTGCCTATTGCATCTCGTACCTACACTGTACTGCCCACTTGCTTGTGTACCATGCGCGGCTCAGACCACCGTGGTCCCAGTCCGACCACGTGGTGGTTAGGCTCACCCACTGCTGAGTCATAGTTGGAATTACACTGTACGTCCTCCAATCACTTGGGTGAAAATTGGCGGTACAAATGTCTCTCAAACACAGTTTCAATTACATACGGCAATTGTATGTAACACTGGAACACGTGGTACAATGGAGAACACGAAAAAATTCTGTTTCTCAAAATACAAATTAAGTGGACAATCTGGAAGTGTGAACTAAAAAAAATATTTATAGGATGCCTACTCGAGATCCTCACTGGCCGGTATAATAAACTATTCAAAAACTTTATCAGAGATGGCCAGTCCCATAAGCTATAAAGATCCCTGCACCTGTACATGTGCTGGAATTAAAATAAAATATTAAAATAAACGAGTCCTCCGTGGTGCGAGGGGGACGTGCGGGCTAAAAAGAGAAAAGGTTTAGGTGACTTATGTACTCTGACAGTATTATATCAGACACGTACAAAACTTGAAGGCCCCCATTCAACACTCACGTCTTCCCTCAACTGCGGCTCCATCCAGACTACTAGTCATGGCCAGCGGAAGGAGGGGTTACACTGCTATATACTGAGATTGGGGGGGGGTCACAACACTTCACACTGTCGGGATTTTCTCTGCTTGCTCCTGCTGCTGCCATTAGGACCAGGCTAAAAGCCAGGGCCCGAGGGGCTTCAATGACAAATTATCCTCCCCTTGTCTCCCAAAATGTTTAAAACATTGAGCAGTGCCAATTTTTAGTCGTCTCTGGTGTAAAATCAACATGATTTTTACATGGAATATTAATTTAATTCAATAGTGAGACAATTTCCAATTAAAATATGAACCCCAAGCATGCGCCTTTTACCTTAATTTGTTTTTATAAATGTTTAATAAATTGCATGGTGAGACAGCACAAAGTCCATTTTCAGTAGCTTTTTGTAGGAAATTGGAGGATTTGTTACTGAAATATTTATTTATTTATTTATTTACTTATTTACATAGACACGTCTTCTAAGTAAACTTATATCCTGTAAGGGTATATACTAAACCTCTTTGTCACCAAATAATGCATAAGCACTGAGCGCTCATAACTCATGACAAGTGCCAAGTTTGATTTTTAGATACTAAAGGTCGTAAATAAACCAATTTTAATGAACATATTCGTTCGCCTCTGTCCCAAAAACTACCAAGTTTTTAAAGTTAAATAATATTATTCATATCAAAATTTGATGTAGTGGTTGACAATGTTTGATTGCATGAAGTAATGTGGCTCCACAAGCACTGGTAAGGTCGGGGAGTGGAGGGCAGCTGGCTTGCCTCCCCTCCGCCAGTTGACTGTGCACACAATCAATAACCTTGACAGATGCCTACAGACCACACTCATGGACTGCATGCCTCCCCTCTCTAAGTTGACTGTGCATGCAATCAATATCGCTCGCCAGGTGTCTGCAATCACACCCATGAACTGGTCGCATATTCAGTATTTGTACATAAAGAATTGCATACACCATTGCAGTTGACATTTTGATAGTGTACCGCTTAGAATGATGGCATAAGATGTTTAGTTGTCAAAAGGGCGGGACAGTAGTTTACAACTAAGACATTCAGTTACTAATAGGTACTAACAAGGCATCTACAACAAGAAATTACCAAGAAAACAGATTTCTTTTCAACTATATTTAAAAAAAAGGTAAAAATGGAGTACATACGCAAAATAATAGCATTATATATTGCCACTACCCTGAATAGCTAAAAAAAAATACTAATAATATTTAGAACAATACTGTAGAAGTACTGGTACAAAAGGGTAATCTACTAATAATCCCAGCAATTGCTAACAAGATAATGCACCATAAAAAAAAATATACATACATAAAATATTGGCTGACCCAGACTCTGCTAATTTACACTACTATATCAATTGGGGTGAAGAGCCTCACAATAAAACTACTCAATGTCTTGTTAGAAATAGAATAAGGAATGATATTAACCGAGCAATATAAGAAGAGATCATTATCAGGGATCTACCATTCATACCTACTAAAAGCAATATATCTAAAAACACTGGAATAAAATTAATTATAAAACCTCTTAAACGCAGTTCACAGTACCAGTGGTCATACTTTAGTATGGCAAAAGTTAAGAATTCATATAACAACATCGCCGGACAATTTTAAAACTTTAATAAAAGTCGTTCTTGGGAACAGCTACTTATCCCACAGCACACTGCAACCAGCTCGCAACAGCAAAATTAAAGAATTTACTATATCTCGTGAAGCAAAGGGAAGACAAAGCTCACCCATTACACCGGGCAATAAGGTAGACTGCTGCACGATAAACTCCAGTTGCTTAACAAGCCCAGGCTAGTCGCTGCACAATTTTTCATGAAAACACTACACACTAAACCCATTGTTTGGTCGTGCTAAACACATTCAAGTATTGAAGAAACTCTGGCGTACCACATAAGGTCACGCACACACGCTGGGGACTTTTAACTGTACTTCTGCGGAGTGAGACACAGGCAGAGTTTTACAGTTTAACTGTTCCCAATTCAGATTTAACAGAGATTAAATCTGAAATACTCATAGTTAATGCCATCGCAACTCAACATAGGAGTTGGTACTTTTCACAAATTACAAGAAATCTTCCCTGCTGGAACTATACCAACCGCCAGTTTGTATCTCGCGACAGTGACTTCACTGTGTACAACACAAAAGTGTTTATTTTTAATACGCCACGTCGGTAATGCCGCGACTGTCAATTACGGTGTGTACACCCATCACCATCATTGCCCGTTACTTGTCCCTTCCGACAGCTCAAAAAGTATGTACACTTTAATGCTGGAAGCAGTTCCCATCAAAAACGCCATGCACTGCGGTTTTTTTTACGATTGATCTTATGCACTTCACGCCCGTACAGCGCTGCAATTAAAACTCTACGTGCATAATCCGCTTTCTCGAGAACCTTAGGCACGACTCATTTCCCCACACACCGCTGCAATTAAGACAGCCATCACAGACCCGCTCACTGCGGAAGCTACCAGCCAACTCTCCAGCTGGCTATGCGCATGTCACACTGCAGCCGTCCACCCCTGCACCACCAAGCTGACAACACTAGGACTCACCATGCTGACAACCAAATGACAACACGAGGCAAGTGCTGCCAATGTAACCAACACACACACACACACACACACCCACCCAACCTACAGTACTCGCCACACTGAATAGATAGTTTTTCCTTGCACAGCCAACAATGTGACATCCATACATCACAATAGATGTGCATATATTGTCACCATCTTTATACTAAGAGCAAAATATGTGAGTTTTGCAATTACTGAAACCAAATAAATCACTTCAAAACACTTCAACATGTAAATTTTTTTTTTCTTTATTTTACTATTACTGTATACTGTATTTGTGATGAAAATGAAGTGTTCTATTGTTTATGTTGTTCACCGTACAGTGATTGTGGTGCTTTTTTTTTATTGGGTAAACACAGCAGATTTGTGTAGTGGATGCAAACGTTAAATGAAATTGTATGTCAACATGACATGACACAGAAGGATACACAAACAGAAGAAAGAAGAAACTACAAAGGGCATTCAAAGTACTCATTTTACAGTAAATAGTCTACATATATTGGGATAAGTTGGCTCTTTTTCCACTCACTTCAATGAAATCACAAGTCCATATAAAAGGCCTGGGTCATCATTGATTGTTCATGAAATCAAGCGAAAAATATTACCAAATTGGAATCCAAATAACTAAGCATAATAAGTCGTCAACAAACAGTAATCAAAAACAAAGAGAAGTCCAAGTTGTAACAACACAAGCAAATTGAGAAGGCAAGCGAGCATCATCGCAATGGTAGGACAAACATGTGACTGTAGTTGTGTATCGCGATCAGAAACATTTGACTGCCTGATGGGCTAATAGTAAATATGTATTGGCTAGTGCTGACGGCCTAGCGAGATGGTATTTATTTTTAGATTTGTACTTTGTCCAATACAGCATTCACCACGAGAAATTCAACGTGTAGCAACCAAAAAAGCGCAACAAATTAAATTTTTTACAGATTTCCGTAAATTTTTGTACTTTTTTTGTCTACATTTTTATGGTTCATAAAAAATGAGTTTTTATAGAAAAATGTTTTGCTATAAATGGGGTTATTATAGAGTGATTCTACTCTAAAGAGTCGTGCAAAACTGGTTTTGTGCCAGCATAATTTCCTACATGATTTGCAACTTATACAAATTATAGTGGAGGTCCATGTGCAAGATATGCCAGAATGATCAATCTGAAATTCTTAAACCCATAGCGTGTTGCAGAGTAGATAGGTTTGGCCTCCATGTGATTGCAGCATGAATATGGTCAATCATTGCCAGTGTTCACGCTGTCACGCCCTCCTGGTTTGTGATTACATGTATTTACAGATCTAAACTGTGCTCGCACCATCTTATAATTGTGTGAGCATTTGGCACACGTCCATGATTATCCATGCTGAAATGTCACCATAAGATGTACTGTGTATCACAAGACAAATCATTGTTCTTGAAATAAGTTTCTACTATGAAAACCTGTTATTTTGCAGTCCACTCGCCCATATCAAACACAGACTACTCACTGTGGAATGTGTACTATTTGCATCTGATGTCGCTTGCCACATACGCTACCGTAATAAGCGATTATAGGCTGTTCACAGTAAAGTGAGGACTTTTGAGGCCCTAGTTACTTTTTTCCTATTAGCCATTTTTTATTTTTCCACTACTTTTTAAAATTAATATTGCCATGTAAGTAATAAACACAGTCTATATATTTCACCAGATTCATAAGTTAACATCTAAGGCTACAATAAAATATATTTATTGTCTATTATTTCCAATGAGTGGGCCTCCAAAAGTTCTCACTTTTCCGTGAATAGCCTATAAAAATGTGTTATCAATGCTATCACGCCTACCATTAAAAATATTTATCCTCATAACTGATGTTTTTTTTAAGTCACTTAAAGTACTGCTATATTTCTTTAAATGTTTCCACATCTTTTAACTTGTAAGTAAGGTTCTGGGCTGGTAAATTGTGTAGTAGGGTTAAAACAGCAAGTGAAAACAAAGAAATTCACTTTTTTCTGTGTGCACATTCATAAAAGTTACTTGATTTTATTAGTGAATAATTCCTTCCTCCTCACTCCTGAACATCGAGGGGACTGATCTCATTACCAATGACTCCAATGTTGAAACATTAAATTATAATTAGATGTAGCATTTATATAAACTTCAGTTTACTGGTGTTAAATAAATCTAGTAGTTATACAAAGTGCAGTTCTTTAAAGTTAATTTATGGAAGTTTTTTAAAAATGTCTCTAGAAACATTTTCTAACAATTACTTTCAATTAAAAAAAGAAGCAATTCAAAGGCAGCTGTGTTCTAACTTAAACTGAAAACAAATTAAAGTTGTTTACAAGCTACTTTCTATTTGTTGTTGGTAATAATTGGCTGTAAGTAAAAGTTCATACAATTTTTTGCCTTTTTGCCAACAAACTGGGTGCATGAATAGTCTTTTTATGCATGCTTTTTGTTGGGTGTATTATTAACATTTGATAGTCTAAATTACGAAGTCATACTCTGTGATACTGGAATTATTGCTCATATGTACTGGCAAGGTACTTAAAAACTATATGTAACCCTTATCAAAAATCTGTGTTATAAAAATTACGTATATTTTGATTTACTGTTGAAAAGACTGTTTGGCTTTTTTTAAATGCAAGTTATACTCAAAAAGTTAGTTTGTATTCCATCAATTTTTCTGCCCAGTGAACCTCTGGTTGTGGGTTAGTATCTGTTGTTTTGGTTTTTATATAATAATACATTACATTAAATTTTCATAACAGACTGTTCCATTTCAGTTTAACATGAACTGTTGCAATATTACATATGGCCATCTGTGTCTGTGACAGTTTATTATATTGTGTTTTCTGATAGTTATTATAGTGTATTTTAGTGGGTGTTTATTTAATTTGGTATATCAATAAGTTTCTCTGTCCGTCAGTTTTGAGAAAGTTTTTACCACAGTTGTTTTTGTGTCCATAGACATGAATATTCTTTTTCGAGTGTGTTTATACATTATAAAATTGTCAAATTTCTTTGTATTCTTCATTTTTATTTCTGCCATATAATATTCTTGCTTAGAAAGAGAGCTAGTTTACTTTTGGTGAGCAATAGAATTGCAATAATGTTACTTCTCCTTTGTAGAAATTAATTCAGTAGTGTCTCATTCACCATAGATATACTGAAAACATAACGGTTTAGTTTGGACAGATTGACTTCAAACTCGCAGATATATTTTGTTTTTCTGTTTGTGATATATTTTGCAATTATAATTTTATCACATAAAGCATTTGTGGCTGTGGAACTGTTTATTATTTGTGCTGTAGTTTAGTCTTGCATAGTTTTTAAAACTAGTTTGGGCTTTTACAGTGATTCCTGCTACAATGAAAAATTTTATCTTTTCCAAACATAAATTATTTTTGAAAATATTTCTAAAATTTAAAAATAAATGTGATAATATTTTGTGTTTGTTATTAACATGATGATGCTTTTTTTTTAGAAATTACTTTTTATTGTTTGTATTGTTAATAATTAATTAAAATCACAGCATCTCTCACTACTTTAAAATTACATTTTATGATCATAAAACACTAGACACCCATATTGATATACTAACTAGAATGTTGTACTGTGTCAGTATGATATGTCTTCCTTTTGCCATCACATACTCTACCTGTCAAGGAAGGCTTTCCACCAGTTTCAATTAGGTTTTTTCAGGAATTTGGTTCCATTCCTTCTTCAGCATGATGAACAGCTCTGTGATGTTCTGTGGCCAGTTTTGTTTGGCTTTCAAGCAGTGCTCCAACTTATCACAAAGGTGTTTTAAGTAGGGTTGAGGTCAGTTCTTAGACAGCCATTCAAGTTCTTTCACTTGCATACTCTTAGACCATTCAGGTATGGGCTGCATCCAAATTCAGTACCATGTATCCTTATTCACTTACTCTTGATTCGGTTGTGTGTAATGACCCCTTGTTCCCTACCTGACAATGTGTTCATTTGTGGATTTGGATGCTCTTATTTGTTTCCACCTCCATTTATATTCTGTTCAGTTGAATTTTACTCTCTGCGAATTTCACTTGTATTTATAACATTAGCAAATGTTTTCTGCAGTTGGAAAAAGTTGTAAACACCGACAAATGAAATACTCTAACTAAACAGTAGAGCATTGAAAATCAAGAAGGAAATGTGTCATGTCCCATTGGCTGCAGGGGACATTCCAGGGTGCATTCAGGCCCTTGCTGTGAATGTGGACATCTGCAAAGTGACATCACAACTTTGATGTACTTTTATAAGGCATGAATTTTATTTTATGGCTAGGTGCTTTGTCATGCAAAAATGAAATGGCAAGTTACAAATTTTTGTCACTGTATATGTAGGACCGAATTGTTCAGAATTGCTTTGTAGGCCTTGGTATTCATTGATCTAAGCTCTAAATGCAGCAGACCAAGGTTATACCACAAAAAAACAAGACTACCGTGATCTCACCTATAAACTTCGCAGTGTGAGCAATACAGTTCTGTAGATAGTCTTCTTCAGTAATATGCTACATATACACATGTACATTGAATTGTCACAACACATAGTATGATTAACCACACAACAGAATGCTCTTCCCCATTGTTCTAGAGTTCAGTGGTGAAAGTTCTTTGCACAACTGTAAATGATGAGCATCATTTTGTGAAGTGACCTTATGCTTACGGACTGTCATTTTTGGCCACTGTTTCTAATGAGGCCTTACCCCTTACTGTTTGCCTTAGCAAACATTAGAGGCATTGATGGTCCCAATCTGATGTTATTTGCTTACCAGACCTGGGTTGGCATGTTGTAACTCCTTTGAGTTTCCATTTCACCACCACATTGTCTACTGTTGCCCTTTTCAACATCTATAAGCTTATATTATGTGTTCTACTGATTGATGTAGCTGCTATTCAAGTCAACTCAGTCCAGCATCAGTGGTTGTGATCTTTATCACCACAGGGGCTGCAAATATTGTTGTGATATTTATTTATGATTAAAATTTTATTGTAATTAATTTAGCTACTGTGCATAATTTGTTTAAATTATGTTGCATTCATTTCTTCACTATACATACTTTTTGCATGATTCACCATGTGTCATTAGTGTACACAGGATTCTATGAAATTGTCTTGCAGTATTTTATCATACATATTCATTTTAGCAGGATTCCTCGTTTTAATTTAAATAACTAAAACTTTCAATCTTAAATGTGTGTGTGTGTTTTGTGTGAGAGAATATAAATGGTTATCTTTATACTCTGCATTTATTTTTACTGGTGATATTTCACTAATTTTTTTTGTAATTTTTGTGACTGTTTGTGGTGTTTGTGTAATTGTAAACAGTGTGCAAATGAAGTTACTTTCAGTGAGTCAGAAAAGTTCTAACCAAGGTATTGTTTTCCTCTTCCATTTCCATGTGACTCTGTAGGCGTACAATTCCATGGGAACAACAAACGTGGTAGGTAATTTTTTTTTCTCTCGATATTTTTCATTGTGTTAGAGCATAACATTTAAATTCTTGCTCTGATTGGGTGGTGGGGCTGTTAGTTTAGAAAATGCTAACAGTACGTTGCATTTATGTTTATGTATGTAAAGAAGCAATCCTATTCCATCACAATTAGGTAGCGTAAATCGCTTTTCGGATTGATAAATATGTTACTTATACTTACTAATAATATAAAAACTTAGCTGAAAAATGCAATTTATAGTAATGCAAAATCCACTTTCAATATAGTCTAGCTGTCATGCCATGCTACGTTATTGTGCTTTGTTAATAAAGATAATTAATTAAAAAATAGGTAGTTTTTCACACGTATTTGTTGACACCAAGCCATATAGTCAGGGTAAATAAATTTTTTTAGAATTTTCAAGTTTTTTTATGGGTAAATTTAGTAATAAATGCCTATTTTAAATTCTTCAAATCCTTGCTTCACCAAAAGCATCCTCATTGTGCAAAATATTATTTGCCTGAAAAAAATTGTACATATCCCAGTAACCTTGATAATGTTATTGCATAGCAAAGAATTATGGTACACAATGCATGCACACAACGTGCATGTGAGCGGAGAGAGAAGTTATGCAGATATCATGCCGTTACCCGAATATAATCTTGCCCAGCTACACAAGAATATATTTTCTTAAGAAAGTTTTCGTTCATCTTCCATCCTTATTTGTGGTGCGACTCCTAGTATGCGCTTTTCCTATTGTTCTCCAATCTGTTAGGTGAGCATACCAGTTTAGTCTTCATTGTGCTCATGGCTTGCTTGATTGTATAAAGTTGGTTCATGGAGGCTTTCCACTCACCTCTATAATTTTCATCAATTTTGGAGGACTTTCTCATTTATTTATATTTTGAGTGAATTATAATTTTTGTCCTGTAGTTTTTCATGCAACTAGAGTTGAAAACATGTATTATTGTCAATAATTTCCAAAGTTTACACCTATTAAATATGGTCTACTTGCCTTTTATCTGACAATTCTTTTACTTTGTGTTTGTGCCATTTGGAATCTGCAAACATGTGTGGATGCTCAGAGGATAATAGGAAGGTGTCAGCGCAACTTAGCTTAGTGTCATTTATAGAGAAAATATTTTTCCTGAGTCTGTTAAACTGAAACAGGTCCTCGGAAATTGTAAACATGTTTACACACTTACCATTATGTTTAGCATAGTGTAGCATGATACTGGTGCTTGGGCTAACACAAGTTTTTTTTATAAAAATATGTTTAAGAGATTGAGGTTATTAAATAAATACTTGTAAGATTTCAGTACCTGTTAAAAAATTTTCTAACACACTCTGTGTGTCAAAATATTAGATGCAATAATAGAAGTAAGCTTTTCAATTAAATTTTCTGTTGCTAAGTATTTTTCTTCTTAAACATGTGGAAAACAAATATTGTTAAAACTTATTCATTTTGGCAGCTATTATTTAAGGTTATTATTTTGTAACATTTGAAGAGTAATGTGACTGGATGCAACAAGAAAAGGTCAGTCGGTATAAAATTTAGTTTAAATCCTTAAAAATATTCTATACTGTAATACATATTATATAACACTCCTTCACTCTTCGTCTTTACAGATTGTTTCTCTTCACATACATTTCATTGCATCTAAAACTATAAACTTACAATGCTGTATGTAGCATATATACTGTAGATATTTATGTATTATCTGCATTTATTTTGTGGGTGTGTGTTCTAAATGCATATTGATGTGGACAGTGGGCCTAATCTTTGTCTAAATGCAGTGGTACTCTAAACTGTCAAAGACTGGGGCATACGCTAATGCATTAAAAGTGAAAAGTTGACATGCTAAGCTGGTATTTAGGAAATATAAATTCTCAAACATTTTTTATAGTGTAATGTTTTTTTTTTAAACACTTTTTTAATAAAGTTTTTCAAAAATAACTTTAATTTTAACATTCCAGCATTCAAAAAATATATTACCACTTCAGGAAGACCCATAAAAAAAAATAGTAGTTCTGTGACTACTCACAGTATTTTCTTCAGCAAAATAAAATTTTTGTACAATGTAAAAAAAGAACATTTTATGTGATATTTAGATAAGCACACAGTAGATTTTCAGCTCTTTAGTTTGATACAGCTGATCACATTGGTACTAATAGCAAACAGTTAATTACCTTGCCATCTCTACAAGACATATTGATACATGCTACCAATGTTACTCATCTCTTTGTATGCAAGAAGAAGTTTCTCAAAGAGTGAAAAAGTCTGATGTTAGTTGTGGTGTATTATTAAATTCAGGCTTGTGACAGTCAGGAAGGGCAATTTTTAGATAACTAGTTTCACGTGGCTGGGCAGCTATCTATACTCAGGTATTCCCTAGATGGTGTTTGGGGTCCATTGTGTGGTCCAAACACTTGGGTAGAATGCTGCACCGACAGTCAAGGTAAAGGGGACTGTCACCCCAATCTACACCCAGGATGTTAGGATGGGAAATGGTGCAGTGTGTTGTTAAGCGTAGCATAGGACTTCTCTCCAGAAGAGCATGGACCCATAGTGCACATCAACCCGGGTAGTTGCGATGAGCACAGTTAAGAATTAAGTGGAAGAATTCACAGAACTAGACAAGATATCTACAGGCATTGAACACATTAGATTCAGTTACATTATTTCTCCTTCTGAGGGTTAATTCTTTCTCTATGCAAGACCACTCAGCAAATCTCATAATAGAACTTGCGTTAAAACACAGTTTTAATTGCTAAAAGGTCGGGATCTCCTCCATCATCATGACAGATCTCGGACTGACCAATCACAATCACAATCACAATCGAGGTCTCACTGAAGAAATCCTACAACAGTTTTCACATCTAGCATCACATTGTGCATTAGGGGACCTATCCATTATTTTACAAAGAAGAACTCAGTGTTTCAAAACACACATTTATTAGTTAAAACAACTCACTGATGATTACACAAAATCACCCTAATATTATTTATTTTCTTAATACTTTGTTAATATTGTTATTAATTTACACCATTCCCATCTTCCATCACTTGTTTATTACGCGCTTATTTATTTACAAACTGAATAACAATCAATTCTATACTTGACTTCTCCGCTAATTGACCTCTTATGACATACTAGCTGGACAACTGCAAAAATCACACATTGTTAAGCCTGAGCCAGCACTCCAAATTTGGTGTTACAATATCTCTCCATCAATAGTCAACTTAGGGGGTTCACATATCCTTTCTCCATATAGTTATAATTTTATAGAGAACCAAGAAAACATGAGTAACTTTACTTTAAATTTGAACCAAAATATTTATCAAGGCCAATTTTGGTAGATAATATCACAAATATATTAAGTACAACAGTTGCACCACAAATTTAATTGCTACAATTTTGACAGTTTCTCACTCAAGAAGATGAGCGGGTGACCCATCTTGCTATAGGTGGACCGTGAACTATCCCGGGCTGCTGATGAATGACCTCTGACAGGGACCAGAGACTTAAGACCAACAAGCCCCTGGGCAGCCCGTTTGAGAGCTTATATGCTGTCTGGCTTCTGTCATAGTGTGTGCTTGCCCTGCCAGAACTCTCACCTCCTTGGCTTATCCCAAATTCTTAGTGACCGGTGTGCATGTCATCCTGCACGCTCTTGTAAAATTAACATTGTTGGACGTAGTTCGTCTGGAATGTTCTAATAGAGCGCTTGAGATGCAGCCTTGACTGCCGGAGTTTATATATTTATTGGAAAAAAGAAATAACTTATAAACACGTAATTTAATTTGAAGTGATATTTTTATGACAAAAATTTTATTGATTTTTTTAAATATATATTTCAAGTATTTCTAACGATTTATGTTAAAAGCTAAAACCTAACTATTATTTCTGCAGTTTATCTTTGTAAGTTTTAAATAAACGTGCAAAATATAGAAAGGCATTTGAATATTTCAGTTACGTAATTCCCTTCGCAATCCTTAACAGAAAAAAATATTTTAAAGAATCAAAAGGAATCTATTCTTGCTCAATAACTGATAATCAAATATTTTCGAAAACTTTCAGTTGAGTGTAAGAGATAGCAGCACATTAGCGTTGGTTCTTGAGTACCAAATGTTAGCCGTGGCTTACACGTCTTTCTCTTATATCGGCTTTGCGCCACACGTAGTGTTGTTTTGATGTTGTGGCAGTGAAGAGTTTCTTGATGGAAAAACGATGTACCTACACCGCAGGTTTCAAAATGAAAGTGATTTTGTTCACTGAAGAGTTTGGAAATTGAGCCGCAGGCCGTGAATTTGGAGTAAATGAAAAGTTAGTGTAGGGCTGGAGGAATTTTTCTCACTTATAAGTCGCACCCCAAGTTTTCAATAAAATTTTTTAAATAAAATGTGCGACTTATATGCGATAAAATACGGTAATCTCTCTCCAATAAGCAGACAAAACTCTGGAATAAAGAAAGGACTGCAGTGTATTCAGCATAGACAATATTCTCAAGTGAGAAACTGTACCGTTTGGAGTCTCTATTGCCAAGCTTACTAAAAAAATTCCTGTCCATTCTAACTTGGGCAGAAATGTCACCTAAGCCACATCCAAATTACAGCTGTCTTCCCTAATCTAGCTGTCTTCCCTAATCTAGCTGTCTTGCAAACTTAGGCACGTGAGTCAAAGGTGCAGATTAAGTCGTGATGAGGCAGTCAGATTAGCGAGCATGGCCTCAGAATCCCTTAGAGGGTAACTCAAATGCTAAGGCTGCTTGCCCGTAATGGATGGTTTGCTAGTGGTTGCAAATGGCATTGTGTTGCTTGCAAGAGAGAGAAGTGTAGGCATTGGTTGAAGAACAACTGGTGTTTTCTGGAGCCGCAACTCAATATATGGTGGCGCGGCAAAGTCCTAAGAGTCATGGGCACGTGGGGGTGATGCACTGCTCCTTCATACCCTCACTTCATGGCAGCTGCATGAACTGGCTGCGTGCGGGAGGCGGTGGTAGGGGGTGGCGGCTGAGCTAGGTCGGGTTGTGAAACAGTAACTGGCGGTCTAACAGGCGGTATCTACGTCCACTTAGGCACAGACCAACCCTTGTTCGTCACCTCGTGTCTTTAGCTATGGTGGGAGGGGTCTAGGTGAGGTGTAACAGCAATGATAATGATTTTTGTCAGACAGCATACCTAACTCATTAACATGGGGCCATAACATCTTGACGATTAAGAGTGTCTTGGCAATGAACAGCTTGCTGGAGTTGAGCCAAGGAGCCTTCCAAAATCATGTGTTAAGTCCATCTTTTAGTGACCAAACGCCCTTGTTCCTGTTACCCGACTGGCTCCTGTTCTTTATTTCTAGTTCTCGTGGCCTCTGCTAGTTGTCCGCGCCTTGAAAACCTCTGATTTCTTTACTGATAAACTAGGGCTCTAGGTGGAATCTCAGATCCTTACATTACATTAAATGAATAATACTACAAGGATACACTATAAATGCCCTAACTTTTACTATTGCACTTAAATTACATCAACCCTTAGACTTAAGGCCCATTTCCTTAGACCATATTAATATTCCATGTCCAGATTACATGTTCACAGATACATGAAAGATATTTTAAAGCAGCAAGATTTAAACTAAACTACTTTATGCTGTTATACGTGCATATGTTTGATTTTAGTATTTTAATGCAGTGCTCATAGCTGTTGGCTCTTCTGCTTTGTCTTCATGGGTGAGGAGAGAAAGTTATAGTTATTGTTGTCGAAAAACAGTCTGCTTGATATCTAAGGATACGGAACTGTCCATCATTCTCCCTCCGAGTTTGGTTATCAGGAAGTGCCATTGAGGAGGTAGAGGGTTTCCACTAACCTGAAGAGGCTAAGAGAGATTTATCACATGTCCTTTCCTTAACTTAGACCACCTTTCTCTCTGATAGTAGGGCTGACAATGGCAGTCACACAACATATTGTTGGTCAGATATTCCCTCATAAAGTGCTGAGTGCTTGATGTGGCCCAAACTAACTGCAACAGCCTGTGTGGTCAGCAGGTCAAGAACACCCCAGTACAGGTTGATTGCCTGGGCCCTGCGCAACTACAAAGCTTCAACATTGAGTGCCACCTTGATGTCATAGTTATTCCAACCATGGCAAGGAGGCTTCCAAACAGCAATCCAGGTGACCATTAGTCACATGCACTGTTAGTGTGATGGTTAAAAATTAGGGATGTCACACTCAATTCCATAATTCCTCGATACCCTCAATTTTTGAAGAATCGTATAATCCGAATATCGGAAGTCCAAGAATCGAAGCAACAAAAACCAATGACTTTATTTATGCCAGTAAATTAATCACTCTTGGAAAATTATTTTGTGCGTGAAAATATGAGATGCGGAAATAATCTGAAAATAAAACACTATTGGCTGTGTTCAAATTTACCATTTAGTATATTAGTATTTAGTTCCTTCAGTTCGGTCACGATTTAGTAGTTTTGTTTCTAGCAAGTTTTGTTACATTCTCAAAACTATGGGTGTGTGGGATCCCGAACTTTGGGAAATATTTCGGAAATTCGTAAAGATTTTCTCGTCGGGCGGGAAATAATTTCCGGAAACATTTATGTTTATGTCTGTATGTGTTGTTCCAACTAAAATACAAGTCGGGTTTCGTGCAAGAAGCTTAGTATCGACCCTTTACGTAAGCGATAATGATTTGATGAAACAAATATTGTTGAGAAAGTTTTGATTATTCTGCTTATTTACAGATTTCAAAGATTGTTTCATAAGTTAAAAAAATTTTGTAAGTCATATATTATGTAACATTAACACTACGTAGTTATTGCAAAAATTAACTAAAACTGGTTGCAAACTTGCACTATTAGGAAGTTACGGTAAACAGTGCGCACTGAATTTGTCTTATATGCGAACGACATCTATAAGTTACAAATATTGATTGCTGGTTGATATGGGACGCGAGTTTCGATATACATAACCTAAACATTCACGTAAAAATAAGCTAGTACACTATGAATCTTTAATTCAACTCCAATTGTTTAACTATTTTACTGAGATCTAACATAGTGTTTTTTAATATGGGTTTGGTTAAAACGATTCGTAAAATGCCAGCAAATGGTCTTTGTTTTATGTTCGGAATGTGTTTGTTTTTAATTGTGTGTTGTGCTCACTCGTCATTGGGACGTTGACAAACACCAAACGTAAAAAATTTGCTATGTGAAAAAATATAATTAATTTACTTAGCTACTTTTTATTTGGTTATCGATAGAGGAATTAGCTTTGTTAGCATATAGATTCGGTATGTTGCATTCATAACCTGCCCGATGATATAGTTCATTTCATATAAGAAGGCCACATTCTGACAGTCAGTGAGAGGAAACTTAATATATTGAAAACAAATAACGTGCCATTTACAAAATCCTGAATCAGCTGATGCACGTACGAACAAAAGTTAATATTACGTTGGCTATTCTGAGAGCAGTGCCGAAGCACATTACACAAGCAGAAAATACGCGGATAAGAAAGCGTTCGTAGATTAACTAATACATTTTATTTTACGTGGTCGTAAAACAGCAGTTTTTAGTTTTAGAAACGAAACTTTGTGATAAAATAGTAATGTATAGGTGTTCAAAATGAGATGCACAATAAAACGATACGTATCCAAATGTGACGAAAAAATCCAAAGTTTCCAGACTCTCAAACCAGGTGCTGCCATCTTGTGAGTTAAAAGCGCACCATCTGTTGCATATGCCCTTCCACGCCATCTGTTAACCATATCCCGAACTACACCTAGAAACATATTATAGTTTTGTTGTTTAAAATAACGTATTTACGCGCATTTACAAATAATTTTATTTTCCCGCGAGCTCTGTATAATTTTTAAAGTAACATATATTTTGTGTACTGCATTTACGAACGACCCTACACACGACCACCAAGCTCCGTTTACGAATGCAGCGCCACCCAAGCAGTTCACCAATTGCCACACGTAGCAGCACCTCCTGGACGCGCTGACTCGCCACACCAAAGCCTATTCTTGACACGCCAGTTGATGACGAATGGATACATAAACGAAAAGGCACTGCGATTGTCAACTGTCAAGAATGTGGCCTTCTTATATGGTACACAGTATACTTGGTTGTGATTGCAGTTGCACTACGTGATTCAAAGCGCGTGTGTTCATGAGCGTAAAAACTTCCACTGAAAGTTAATTATGATTTCATGTGTTGGTGAACATTTATCATGTAAAGTGAGGTTTGGAAATATTTTCGAATAAACTATGTGGACGAAACATATGTATATATATTTTTATATATATAAATATATACAAACATATATATATGTATGTATTTATATATAAATATATATGTATGTTTTCAATATTATCTCATATGCCTCTTTTGAACTTTTTGGAATTTCATATGAATATGCTCCCTCTGTTTGTGTTATATTATTTTTTAGTAATAGGCCTACTACTAGGCCTACTACTAATGTAGGCCTAGCTTAAATAATTAAATTTCACACCCTCCTATACAGTATTTAGTTATGTAAAGTAATTCTAACTAAAAGAATCCAAATTTTTGGAATTAAGAATCAAGAGTGGTATCTGCATTGAGATTGAGAATCGAAAAAAAGTGGAATCATTACATTCCTATTAAAAATAGTAATTGTTCTAACAATAGTACACATTAAGGATAGTTCCACAGTTCTTACATTTTGTATAAGTTTTTTTTGGAAATGTATGTAAAATGGAATATGTCAATTTGTAATAATCCTGGCATACTAATAAATGAGTTAATTTACAGAAAGTTTAGAAAAATATGTAAAAATCTTAGTTATGATACCGAAAATCTGATTCAAGCAAATATGTCTTTGATAAAATAGCCACACGAATATTCAAAAACGGCAAAACATTCACCATTTCTCTAACAAAGTTTTTATAGGTAATCATTGTGGCAAAAGTTTCTGAAGCTTTATCTTCAGATTCAGAAATTCAAATTTGAGTGCTGTTAGGCCAAGGTGGTATGTGCTTTTTTTGTGCAAGCTTGGTATGATTTAATGTAAGCTGCCTACTGGTTAATAAAAAATGACATTCAAGTTTGGGCATTAAGAAGCACAATTTACATTAATTTAGCAGTTGGTCTTTGCAAAGTGAAGTTTATTTTCCCACGTATTTTATCAGAAGTGCCTACAAGGGTAGTCCATGATGCAAACTGTGTTATAAAAAATTTAGGGGGTTAAGGTTGTTTTCAATAAGTTAGTTTTGTCTTGGGAACAGAGAGACGAGTGAATAGGGGGGAAAGGAACAAGAAGTAAATTGTTGTTTATGTAAAACCAGGAAAGTGGGACAAAGTGATTGTGTGTAGACTGAGACAATCTCATCTTGCACACAGATGAGTCGTCCCACCCTCTTCCTTCTTTATGTTCTTATCACATTCACAGTTTTGCTAATATGTTATATAGGCTAGACAGCAAGGTTTATAAATTGTCTAATAAATTAAAATTAGCAAGGAAATCTGGAAAAAATTAGTTTTACAATTAAGTGTTTTATATAACTTCTTAACTTTACATTCCTTTACAACCCTGGCCTTAGCCACTGATTTAAAAAAAGTTGTGCCAAAAATTACTTTATTGAAATTATTTTGTTTAATTTGCACCTTAAGAAAAAATTTTTTTAAACAATTATTTTCAGAAAAATTTAACAAGAATGGTAACATTTATTTTCTTCAAGGAATTTCCATGTCATTTATGAGTGTTGGTAGTAAGTGTTTATCAGTTTTGCTTCACATATTTTATAACATAAAATCTCAGGGATAGTTTCGAAATCACATATTATGTCCTTATTTAAAAATGTTTTTTATGTGTTACAATTGGCAAGGAATGGCAAGGAACCTGATAGAAACACGTCAAGCTTCCGCAACAGACTGATTTTATTTGTTCCTTTTTAGCACATACATAGTTACAGTTCAATATAGATGGCGCCACTAGACGTATTTATTTTGATACCAACTACGGAATACCAACACCCCCACTTATCGAAATAAGCAAGTTATTTGGATAACATAGGCACAATACCTATCCTGTTCATAAATTTATAATGTTTTAATAAACATACCCCCTTTGTCAGCAGGTCAGCAGGCATTTCCCCAGTGGGAATATATTTAATTTTAACAAATTTATTTCTAACAACATCTCTTATATAGTGAAATCTTACATCTATATGTTTGGATCTATTATGACACTGGTGATTTGTGGCCAGTTTCAATGCACTTTGATTGTCACAATGCAAAGGAATTACACAATGACTATCAGTAAGTTCATACAATAACTTTCTTAAATATACAGCTTCTCTTGATGCTTCTGAGAGAGCAGTGTACTCTGCCTCAGTACTGGACAGTGATACTGTTTGTTGCTTCCTACTCTGCCACGAAACAGCTGATCCTAATCGGCATCAACAAAACCTTCCAAGTCTAGATCAGTATTACTATATTTTAAACAATAATGTTTAGTACTTTGTAAGTATCTTAGTATCCTTTTAGCATAGTTCCAATGCACTTCGCTATGACAACTATTAAATTGGCTAAGGTAGCTAACTGAATATGCTATGTCTGGCCTAGTCAACACCGCCAAGTACATTAAACTTCCAATTAGTTCTTGATTAGGAATGTTAGGTTCACATTTTTCTGGCTTACCTATATTTAGTTTAGACTCAATTGGAGTATCAATAGGTTTACAATCAGACATATTAAATTTAGACAAAAGTTGTTCAATATAATGTTGTTGATCAACAGTAATAATACACCTTTTCCTGTCCATATTTATTCTCATGCCTAAATATTGCCTAACGGGTCCTAAATCCTTTAATTTAAATTCTGTACTTAATACATGCTTTAATTTCTGTGTCTCTAAATCATTATTTGAAAAAATCAAGAAATCATCAACATAAAGCCCAATAATGATTTTTACATCATCATACATTTTTGAAAATAAACATGGTTCACAAACACTGTTTTTAAAACCTAAATTACATAATAAATCTTTAACTCTTTGGTACCACATTAAAGATGATTGTTTCAATCCATAGATGGCCCGCTTTAATTTTAAAACTTTACCATGACTTTTGTTTACAAAACCTTCAGGCACTGACATATAAATGTCTTCTTTTAAATGACCGTTCAAGAATGCGGTAGTTACATCAAGATGAGTAATGTCCATACCTATCTTTACGCTTAAAGCAAAAAGCAACCGTAATGTGGAATGCCTCACAACTGGTGAAAAAGTGTCAGTATAATCTACACCTGGCTTCTGTGTGAATCCCTTTGCTACAAGCCTAGCACGGTAGCGCACGTTATTGTCAAAGTCAAGTTTTTTATTTAGCACCCATCGACACTTCACAATTGACACATCACCTGGATTGTCCACCAGCTCCCAAGCATCATTTGCGTCAAATGACTGTAGCTCCTCCTCCATGGCCTGCTTCCACTGATCTTTCTCTGGCCCTTCAATAGCCTCTGCAAACATAATCTCACCTGCAGCTGGAACAGTACTGGAAAGGCACATGTTACTGAAGCCATACCGCTGCGGTTGTTTCCTTTCGCGCTTGCTTCCAACTGTAACACCTGGATCTGGAACAGCCACCACTGGTTCTAGACGCTCCTCGGATGAACTCTCTCGTGCGGTTAATGTTTCATTACCGTCAGCATAATCTGATGAATAGTTCTGTGATTCTGAATCATTTTGTTCACATTCCCCCACTGAATCACAGCTCTGATCATTCTGCTCTGGTATGAGCACAGTGCAGCCACAACCGCGGACGCAGATATNAGTAACAACTGAAAATTTGCAACAATGTGTTTACAACTACACAGTTTTTAAAAAAAAATTGATAATTGTTTATTTTTCAGAATTCATTAATCATCAGTCTGGTTGTGGTGGGTGCCGCCATGAGCTACGCACAGATGAGATCCCCATATGCACCCAACCCCGTGGGGGTGGTGAAGGTCCTGCCCCGCTTCCAGAGCGAGGAAGACAACACGGCGAACCGCTTCGGCGAGGAAGAAACGGCCCGTCCACTGCCGTCCACGCCGTCGTCGCTGGCCGGGGCCAACGTCGACCCGGAGCTGGCTTCCAGGGTGGCCAAGTGGCCGCAGGAGCAGCAGCCCTTCTGGTTCCAGAACGCGCAGTGGAAGCGTGCTGGGCCCATAACCTGATAGAAACACGTCAAGCTTCCGCAACAGACTGATTTTATTTGTTCCTTTTTAGCACGTACATAGTTACAGTTCAATATAGATGGCGCCACTAGACGTATTTATTTTGATACCAACTACGGAATACCAACACAAACCTTATTACTTATCAAAAATCATTTAACCATTCAAGTACAGAGAAAAACTCTGTTGATTGCATATCGAGAATCATCACATGCCTCTTGTTATAAATTGGTGTCATAATCAAAGCAAAACATACAGCTACAATTTTTACAGATCACAGATTTCCTACAGCTAAATGTTCTCCTCTTACAATCTTTAACAAATTTACATGTAGAGTACAACCTTTGTCAACTGAAACAAAGTGAGGGGAGGGGGAAACTGATTTTGGATACCAAAAATTTCGGATAATAAAAAAATATTTTTTTTCAGATTCAAAGGTAGAAAACAACAAAGTACACAAACATTTCACATACTATATATATACATTTGTGGGTTTAATTACCTATGTCTTACAGCATTTTATGAGAAATGAACATGAGCAGTAAAACAATTACATATACACAATGGAATTTTGTGTTAGAATTACTACTTGGAGAAAAAATGGGAAAGTTTTGTTTGTACTTTCCCTTTGTATCGTTTTCTGGCCGCAGTATCCCTCCATTGTTTCATTCAAAGAACATCAGAAGGCTTGGCATTGTTGCACTGCTCGACAAATCGTAATTGTATATATTTTTTAATAATACTGTAAGGGATTTTTGGTTAATTGGTATTCCGGTTAAAAGTGTGTCGGGTAATAGAGGTAATTATGTTTAAAAAACTGAGAGTGTGTTTTATCTGAATAAATTAGCAGCTAGTCCATTCAGGATTATATTCCAGCTCTAGTGTATTGTTCATTATTTGTTCCCTCTCCATTTATGAACTTGGTGATATGTTTGAAAACAGTGATGTTGAAGGGCAGAATATGTGTGAGCATAGGAAGCTGATTAAAAAATAATTATGTAGGTTTAGTTTACAAAAGAGTGAGGCTTCAACTCAGAAATTCATTCATGCTGCCACCATAGTGTTGAAGTAAATACTTTCTTCTGGCCTCAGGAGTCCCGCCAAAAGTTGCATTGTTTTTTAAGATGTTGCTGTTTAACCTGGCGTGATTACTAACGATGGGACTACTTTGCCTCCCACCTAGGCAAACCGAGTTCAATTCCGGGTGGGGTCGCTGCCAGATTTTCACGTATGGGAATTGTGCTGGACAATGCCTCTGGTTGGCATGTTTTCTTGGGGATCTCCAGTTTCCCCCATCCCTTCATTCCGACACTGCTTTATTCTCACCTCGCTTCACCCACACCAGTTCTCAAGACCACTATGTTACGAGCCGCCCAAATATCACTCCACTCTTTTCTTGCTTTCCAGCAATTGAAACATTTTTCTTATCCTTTAAGCAGTGTAAAAAGTGGTTTTCACTGATATGGGTTTTGCAAGTGGAATGTGGTAAAACCTTACAAGTTATGCAATGTATTGATTTAAGAGCTGTATCCACTCATCCGTGGGAGAAACTGCTCTGGAGTCCAATGGTGAACTCTGCTTTGTCAGGGCTAATGACTCCTCCGGGTCATGTTGGACAGGACAACCACCACAGGCAGTCAGTCGACTATGCCATTGCTGGTTTCCGAGGCAGTTTTCTTAGGAGGCAGGGGATTCAAACTATATTTTCTTAAGGCAATACCTCTGTCGTTGATATAGAGATGAATCACGGGATGTGCTTAGGCACAGATCTGTTCAGCTCGATCACTCCATGCATCCTGTTCGATAGGGGTTGTGTCTTCTGGGAAGTTATGCCAAGAACACTCCTGTATCTTGTACCCCTCCCTGTTACCTTCTGAGGAAAATGGAATTTCAGTTTGGCAATTGAACCTAGTTCACTCAAGTTAGGCCTTGAGGTGTCACTTGGGATGCATAGTGAGCCTACAGTGTTGTGCACTGTTTGCCACCAGTACTCCCCATACAATTCACCACCGTGTTTGCCTGAGTAGCAATGCCTAACCTGCTGGCTTGCCACCTGTGACATGCACTACCCTTGGGCATGCACTGGTAGGTACTCTGGTTTAATAGCAGGGCACTGTAATGATGGGTACAAGGCCATGAATCCACCTCTAACTGTACCTATCAGTAAGTCTTTTAGTTAAAACACATTATGGCTCACCCAGTCAGGTTCCACAAAGGTGGTCACTCATGATGTCCCACAGCTGTATGAACTCCCGCTGGCATTGGGGCTGGGCTTGTGGTATGTAGCGAATTATGTGATTTATAACTAAGAAGTTAACTGCAAACTTTTCCCAAGATTTATTTACTTGCTTGTTCTTAGACGTCCTTACACTCCACCTTACAAATAATGTATGCACAAACTGTGACTTCAGATTGCTGACAAGAGTGTGGCGAAACAAAATGCAATAATTCAGTAAGAAATAGCGCTGAATGAATATTGCAGCAGGAATTTTAGGAGTGGTCTTATGCACGCACTTAACACCCAGTAAGGTCGACAGAGTGGTATGAGTGTGCATGCAGATGGGGACTAGGCTAACAGTGAAGGAACATAATTCCTCAATCGTAGCGCTCTGTGAGCAGCACTCCTCAGTGGGGCAAATTGATGGTACATTACAGGCTACGTATATCTTGCATTGTTTTCATAAATGTTTGATTAAACAGAGAACTATCTCTGTAGTTGGCTTGTGGTTAATTACGATGTTTCAAAATTAAGCAGGGAAAACAATTGCTGCTAATAATGGAAAATTTTAAAATTAAACATGGACTTGCACTTCTGCAGTAATGTTGGCAGCAAATAATAATAATAAATTATTTTTCTTTGTACCTTATTAAGTGGTTGCTTTAATTTCACAAACATTCAAGTAAGAACTGATGACATAGAAACATATTTGTGTTTCTAACAGTTTGATTGTGCCGTTTTATTAGTGTGTGGATGTTGGTTATTAATTTACTCATTTGGCAGTGCTAATTTGTGTGCGTGGCTGTGTAGGCCATGTAATAGATGGAAAGGACAAGCAAAGCAGGAGACTGAATATTGTGTATTTACTCATGAACCACATACAGCACAATTTATCTATTTACTGTATAGGTGTATACTGACAGAAAAAGTGAGGCAACATAGGGAATGGTTCAAATTAGATGTAATTTGGCACATACGTTCACCATCACTAGGTATGCAATTAGTTGTAATGATCTATAACATCTACAATGGCTATCAGTGAAATAGTGATTCCACCACAATTATAGTGATAGTATTTATTATAAGGTGTGTGTGGAGCTTCAGCTTGTCAACACCACAAAAGAAGATCATTGATCACATAATATGTCTTGGAGATGCATTTGGTTACGTGAGGCATCCACAGATATTGTGGTGATTCTGGTTGACCAAGATAGACCACTTCAAGGGATGATCGTTATATTGTGTGTAAAGCATTATGCAACCCCACAACATCTGCTCGTGCCATCCATACACATTTACACTTTCTACAACACACCTTGTCATCCCACTCCATGTGTAACCAACTGGCATAAGTCGGACTATAGGCTCACTGCCCCATGCATAGGGTGTCATTAACACTAGAGCAGAGACAGTTGCATTTTAATGAAGCAATTGTACAACTGGGAGGTATGAAGTGATAAGTGGTGTCGTATCATGTTCAGTGAATTCTGCATTATCACGGATTACTGCTGTGTCTTAGTATGGTGATGCCAAGGGGAGAGGATACATTCTGCCAATATTGTGAAGAGACACACCTGAAATACTCCTGGCTTCATGATGCAGTGTGCCATAGTTAGGCAAAATGGTACATCAGTGACTTCTTGCATCCTCATGTTACCCCCTCATGTGATAACTTTTTGATACCCTTCCAACAAGATAATTCTCATCCACATGTGGCACTTGTATATGGAATGTCTGCATCGTGCTGAGGTACACTTTTGGTCAGCAAGGCCCCCATTCTGTATAAGCTTGTTCTCAAGAACCACTCATTTTCATGTAACATTTTCATACAGTATTTATAATATTTGATGACCCTGTTAGGTTTACTGTTGTATGCCATGTACAAAATAGAAGTGTAAAATCTATTGAAAGACTATTAAAAAATTAGTTTTGCAAAAAACAAAAAATTTAAATAAGATTAAAATAAAACAAACAAATGTTATGTTGGCACATTGGTCTCCCTGATAAAAACAATATCAATAATATAAATTCTGGGGAAAAATGTTTTCTGAATATCTAGCTGAATGTGCACAACCCTTCTCCTCCAAGTTGGCAGGCCACTAATGGACAGCCCTATATTATGTACAAAGATACAAGTAACAAAGTGCTTTATTGGTCGTCTTCAGTTGAAAGTTCACACTTCATTTGACTATATAAGACATGTGAACACTTAATGGCTAGTCACTTATCAAAAATTTTTGCAATAATCCATTTTTAAATTTAGACATAGGTTTGTGAATTGTAATTATTTATTGGACCTGTATTAGAATATAAGTGAGAATCCTAGCACTTTTGAAACAGTTCGCCAGAGAACTGATTTCTCAACCATTACTGCAGCAAACTAAATACAATCAAAAAGTGCCAACATGTTAGGAGCAATAATACAATTTTTGTTAGTTTATCCTTTAAAAATTTTATTGCTATATATAGATACACAGGAAGTCCTGCTATAAGGTTGTGTTTTATGATGTTTTATTATAACATCGTTAGTAATTTGGGACAATGTTTTGCAATAACATTGTTGCAATCACATTGTAACATTGTTTTTATGGTACAAAGAATTTTTGTAAAAGAAAATCATGTACTTCAAACTTTGAGATTATCCAAACTAATTTATGGGGGAAAGAAACGCATTAATTATTGAACAGTATACTATTTTGAAGCATTAGTTAGGTTTTTTTGTAGTGACTGTATTATTGTATGCATGGCTCATCACATCTCAGATTACCATCGAGTCATCTGATGGAGGCTACAGAATGTAAGTTGGACAGGGCTAAAATTACAATAGATGTTGGATTCATTTGGTTAGGCGTTGAAATAAAAGAGCAGTATTTTTTTTGTCATAAACAGACTGGTAGCTGCATGAAAAAACATAGCTTCAGCCTTAGGCCTATTTAAAATCAAAAGTCAGAAGTGTAAGCATGTGTGACATTTAGCAAAATTATGCATACAAATATTTAACCACAAATTGTTTTAGAAATATATTATATCATAAATTCAGGTACAGAAAAAAAATCACAAAAATTTTGCCCACTGGCCATAATAAAATTACCACAATAAAAAATGAGAACTATAAAAATTTCACAAGGAAATTCAACATCGGGCAGCTTAATTTAAAAATGGATGAAAGCCCTACCAAAGCCAACATTGATAGATTACACAATCTTTTTTAAAAATATTTAACAAAAACTAAAGCTTGATGCTGGGTAGCCCTATTTAATATGTTTGGCCCTATCAAAGCGAGCGCCAATACACATATTAAAGATAATCATGTAACACCAAAATATATTTAAAACATTATTAAGGTTTACTATAAGTGTAATACTGAGGGTGCATGGCATACCACAAAAAAGATAAAATATTTTGGCTGTTCTAACTAGAATAATACCGGGCACATTTGACAACACTTGACAACTACTACTGCAGTACACGTACGCCTTCCATAAAGCTCAAAAAATGCCATCAGCTAAAACGTGGTTATGTGGAAAGATAAGAACAAGACTGTCAACAGTAGTACGTGACGTTAAACCTAAACACAATTTTGAATGGCTACCAAACAGAATTTAGACAATGACACTTCCGTAAAGCATCTACTCCTACAATTACTCTAAGCTGCAATAACATCAACCAGCAAAATTACAACACCAACAGCTATCACATGCCATGATCCACCTTAAAAATTTAGAATGTCGGCCGTGCTATTCAAAAGTCTTAATTAATTTATAAATTTGAGAGTGATGACCAAGTGATGCAGTGCAGGTGGAGTCATCAGCAGCAAGCCTCGAAAGTCGTTAGAAGAGTGAACCCTTGTGGAACGGGGTAAGGCC
>NQII01000004.1:1932072-1937072 GCA_002778355.1 Clitarchus hookeri | reverse complement strand
ACCATTGGCTTCTGTAGAGGGAAATTGTGGGAATAGACCTGATGAGCGAGCAAATACACTCACGCACGGCTCGAGAGTGCCGTGAGGTCTTCAACCCAGGCAGACATACAGGCAGTGAAGTGCCGAGCTTCCCGTCTACCAGTTGGTCACACCAGGTATGTTGATGACGTCCCCTGGCTTATACATGTAGTGTCAAAGGTAACTTGGAGTTCAGTCATGTAAGAATCTGTTAGTCATGACAACTGTCACATTACAAATTTTTTTCTTCATATTTTAATATAATGTATAATATGTGTATACTGTCTAATAAAATTGAACACATCATTATTCTTGATTTTTCTTACTTTATGTTTCTCTATACAGGCTATTGTCTTGAGATGTTTCGTAAAGTGGTTTTTATAGTTTCTAATGCTGCTCATAATTCTTTGAGTTATTTTTGTATAGGCTTTCTTTCTTTTCTCTCTTTACAAATTAAGCTTCTGCAGACAATGATGGTACTTTTGGCCTCGCTTTTCAGACAAGATAGAACTTTGTGCGACTTCAGATGGGTATTTTTCTGTTCCATTCTGCTACTGCATTGTTGGTTCACTGTCATCTTTTGTAGCATGTCTGCTTCAGAATTTGAACATACTCATTTTTGAGCCATAGTTCTACAAAATAAGCACTTTCATAATTTTTCATTTGAAGGAGCTTCTTAATACATTAACAGCCATCTTTTACAGTCAGGTTTTAGAATTGCTAGTGTTCTGCACATCCAGCTGTTGAGTCTCATGTTTTTTTCCTCTGTATTAATTTGTTAGTTCTTAATTCTTTACTTTCCTCCACAGGAACTGCTTCATTTGAAAGAAAGAACAACTAACCGCAACTGACAAGATCACTTGTTTAGGTGCTGGTATGGTGGCTGACTCGAAGCTCATATTAGTTGTCTGTGTGTTCCAGTCCAGAATTTTCTCGCCAATCAAAGAAAACTGTTGAACATACATGTCTTTGTTCTTGATAGGAAGCAAAGCAAAAATAAATATAAATATTTTATATCATTGCTTTTTATATTTGCACAAATGGTTCAGTTGTGTGATGTGCATGCATGTGTGCATGTATGTGTATGTGTGGGCACATGTGTGCGCACATATGAACTCTGTGCTGCAGTTTTGTTGACAAGCAATGGCTACTAACAAATGATACAGTATGGTTTTGATTGACTTATTATAGTCTTTATTATAAATAAATACAGTTGTAATTTATAAAAGTGTACGAAGACGGGTTCCTTCCCCTCTCTTAAAAGTACCATACTAGCTCGCTGTCTCATACCTCACATCACATTTATCGAAAATCGTCTTGTGTAAGACATTATATAATTTGAAAATCTTGTAATTAATGTTTATAGTAAAGAAAGTAATTCCTTCTTAATGTTTTATTAATGTAACTAGCTGAAATACTTTATTAATATGGTAATTAATTGCTATATCTGTAGACTCATAAATACTTATGATCAATTCAAGCATTGAATAATAATTGTGCATGCAGCTGTCTGTTATAAGAATGTAATTGAATGTACTAACACAAAACAATATTGATATATTACGTATTAATTCAATATAATTATGGATGAAAGCAAATGTGATTTTATTAAATATTTTGTAAATTTTAATAAGACATCTCTGTAGCTTGCATATGTAGCAAGTATTATTTTTCTTACATGAGGCTGCGTACATGTTTAATGTTGAGTCATGGGTCGTGAGGCATGACGACTGCTGCATGACTTGGCCCAGTGAGCTGGGGCGCAAGGAGCCCGTGCAGGGTGTGGTCGAGAGAGATATATGTGGTGACGACGCACCGCTGGTGGTGTTGAGCGAGGCAACATCTAGAGAGACCAGTGGAGGTGCTCAATAGTTTACAGTTAGAAAAGCCATAGTCAAATTGGGCTATGTCTTTAGTGCATTTAAACCAGACCTTTTATAGCAGTCATTACATTGGAAAGATGTAATGTAAGTTAATGCCCCCTGGATATGCATGTATGGCACGACCGGTCCACAAGATGCTGATTGTGATTATTGGCAGTGGGCTCTAGCTAAAACCCTGCTAATGTGATGGCTCATTATAATAAATTGAGTTGAGTGTGTGTTTCTTGGATGTTTCACGTTTTTATTGTTAATTTCACAAGGATGCATCAAGTATCAATGTTAAGTGTAACATAGGGATTGATAGTTTATTATTTGGAAAGACTGTTGTTATGTCTTGGGCTCTCTGATATTTCTGAAAGGGCGGTATAAATGGAAGTAATTATTAAATTTAATTATGTGTTGGTACTGTACTGAGCTGTAGTAAGCGCTATATTTGGTTGTTTGATAAATAAGAAAATTTTGAGAGTTTATTATTTTGTAATTGGACAATAAGGAAGAGTAGGCAAAATCAGCAAAGAATCTTTTTCAAGAGTGTGGGGTAGACTGAATGGTTAAGGGTATATCTGCATGTGGTAATTTTCCAGGCGTTTCAAGGCAGCAACATGTTAACATATGGTGATAGAATTTATTGTAAGTGTCCAGTTTACTGTAATTCAGAATTTGTTTGTTATTTATGGTTGGAGTCATATGATGAAATATTAAGAGATCTATTATAAGTAATAATGTGGTAGGATCAAGTGAGTTCACTGCAGAGTTGCAGATAATGTTTTGGAAGTAAATATTTGTATCAGAGTTGGGTCCCCTCCAGTTAAAAGGACATTTAGAATTGAATTATGTTGTTACATTTAACAAATTAAGTAAGTTTAAGAGTCTTAATGAGCATGAGTTGTAATCACAGATGAGCTATGGTGAATTATTGAATAAATAAGAGTAAATATAAATATTGGAGATTTGGTTCTTATTTTAAATACCAGTTAATTCAGTGAATTGCAATAACAGGAATAAATAGTAATGAATATTATATTATTAGTGACTGAGGATTTCTCAGTTTGAAAGGTATGATATGTTTAACTGTTGAAAAAATCAAATGGTTCCTCCCCTTAATAAATGAGTGATAGCTAGGTGTCCGTTGTGTGTCACCTTAATGACTCCAATATATCAAGTAGATGGGAACCGAGTCACATTTAGGTGGTACAAGTGTGGTTTATGTTTGTGCATCATTTTTCGTAGGACCCTAGACAAAAAGGGGACAATGTTCATGTTTTATCAATTTTATAGTTAGACAGAGTGGTAAGCATGTTCCCCTCTTCATGATTATTGACTTTGTTAATTAAATTAGGATCAATTCTAATGTGATTACGTGGGTATATTCCACAATAAATGTGAAGGTAGTTGATTATTGATCCGGTAGAATCAAGAGTAGGTTAGGAGTGTACATGCCAATTTGCTGGTCGTGCCACAGTTCAAGTGTAGTACTCCGCTGGGCCAGGGTCGTGATGACTAGGTTGATTTTGTGCAGAATATTTGTCTGCCGTTCATGTGGTTTTCAACACATTTTGGTGTCCTGGTCAGCTTTAAATGAGAATTGAGGAATAATTTAGTAGTAACTATTTCATTTCTTGTAGCCATGTCACTTGTGACAGACACGTCCTGGGCTGCGAACTCTCGAAGAACACACACCCTCTGAAGATATGCCCGACATGGCTTCCCTCAGAAAGAGCACGAAAATATCTGTGCTCACCATCTTAGCAAATCAGGTTTCAGTAACACCCTCCCAAATAATTACTGTGGTAGCAGCAACCTTCTCCCTTTTTCACCATCTTTGTGCAAGAAGTTTTCTCAGCTGTCGCCACTGGTTTATGTGCTTGTGCAGTCACCCTGTTGACCCATTGGCTTTTTGACATAAAGCTACATCATTTTTTAATGCTTAGTTACATTTCAACAGGTCCGTACCTATTATTGTATGCATCACAGGATTCTCAAACATACATAAGCAATAATCTCCTAGTATAATTTTTTTCTGAATTGTAATAACCAGACAGCACAGGTTTATTGTGAAAACCTCAGTGATGTAGGAGTTAGACTACGAACTTAAGATCTAAGCATATCACAGTAAAATGTAAATTTAACATAGAGGTTTTAATTTGACGCTTCTCCCCACCTGTGGGATACAGGGTGGCTCATAGGGTCTGAGTTACCTCTCTGGCGCAGACTATGGGCGCCTCGGGTGTTGAGGGGTAGGACAATAATATAGTCACTCGGTGTTTCAATTGACTGGGTTATATTGTCTTGAATTTTATACACATATACACCACCAAGATGTGGTACCTTGCGAGTTGGGGTCCTTAAGGGCTAATTAAAGAGTTCATGCTAATTGCTGCCGACGTCTTGGGGTCGGGGAATGTTCCTTGAGCGATGACGCTAGTACTTAGCTGTTTTTGCAGTTCTGGTTGTTCCGGCGGTAGGTTGAGGTCCGGTAAGCTGGACTGCCCTTCACAGGCCCTCGGCTTTGTCTCGTCTGCGTGATGGATACAGCGGCCTTCATGACGGCTCTCCACGACTGACTGTCCCGGGTTCTCTTCTCGACGACTTTCGCAATACGACTCACTCCGCCGACCTCATGATCCGACTGATCCTGCCAGGGTCCGCTCCCCGGCCTCGACTGACGGCTCTACACGACTCACTCGACTCACTCACTTCGCGTCTCGGCGTGGTGCAACTGTCTACCTCCGCCTCGCGGCGAGGCCGCTGAACAACTAACTTCTTCCCCCACGTGCCAAGACTCTTAACTCCCCCTCGGCGTCCTCCACATGTCAACTCCGTCAGCTTTTTTCCTCGGGGGGTGGTAGGGGGAAGCCTCTGCATTACCTCGGCACGTGTCCGTGTTCTCATGCATTTTGCTCATGGTGGGGGGGGGGCAGCAATACTGCCAAAGACTGTCAGCCCTTCTCCCGCGTATCTCACCTTCAGGGTGGTGGGTCGGCGATATTCTAGCCGCTGCCCGCCTTGGCACGTGTCTTAATTCCCTCGTGGGTAAATTGCTAGCTTACCTTGGCATTTCCTCGGCACGTGTTAACTGCCTGTCCACCCCCCCCCCCC
>NQII01000004.1:1901210-1932049 GCA_002778355.1 Clitarchus hookeri | reverse complement strand
CCCCCCCGACCTGCCTGGCCTCATGGCTCGTGTCTACTGGGGGGGTCCTAGCGGGGGGTGTAACAGCGGCGCTTCTAATATTAACAATGCGGCATGCGTCACACTATTTAATGTGTGATACATTGAATCATTGAATATGTTGATAGTGCTATGAAGTGAAAATTAACAATATTCAGAATGGGTTTACATTTTGCAGTGAAAGATTGCAATATTTTTTAAGTTAGAAAAATGTTTTCACATTTATTGGCCAACAAGCAAAAATTTGAAGAATCAATACCACCAACTTAAGCAAATTTTGCGAGGAACACACGTCATAGTTACGATGCCTTAGACAAGAAGAGGCAGTTAAGTCACTTCAGAAATGTAATCTAGTTTTCAGCACGGTGTCTTAACGAGGCCGGCATACAAATTACACATCTTAAGCAAAACATTTCTCGCAGGAAGATCCGTTATCGACCTATAGGTTTTGTGTGGCTCTGGGACTTTGTAAGTGGTTACATGAATTACATCCAAAAGATGACACTACTCCATACTGAATCTTGTGTTATGACATTGCGCTGTTGCTCTATCCATATTGTTACAACTTAGTGTATATGATGCTTATCTTCACTTATTTGTGCTATTTTGGTTAATTTTTAATTGTTTTATAAATTTTAAAACCTGCTCCTATGTTTTGCTATTCTGTATCATAGCATGGTGTATTTGAATCCCAAAGTAATAATTACCTTCATTTTTTGTTTGGAGAGTAGCATATTACAATCAGTGTGTCATTAATTTCATGTCATTTGTAAAACAGGACATTATTTATACTGCTAAATATTCCGCTTGTTCATATGCAGTTATTTTCAAGATTTTTATTAATGTTTTCATAATGCCTCTGTGAGGCCCTCAAAATGAGCTAGATCGTAACGTGCTCCGAGCCATGCCCCAGAACTGCTGCTCCAATATCAACCTACTTTTGTGATAAGGAGAAAGGCCAAGTGTTTTTGATGTAAGAAAAGTTAAACACAGTAGTGTTGTTTTTTCATTGAAGGGCAGTGAAATAGACCTTGGTCTTGGTAGATGATGCGTATCTTGCCATTGTATTTTTCCAGTTTCTAGCAAACTGAAAATGACAAAATCAAACATTCATAATATACTTATACCCAGCAACTGCACTGCCTTCACAGTGTCATACACAGACTTTAATACTCTCTCCAACCCCATATTGCACTGAAGAAATTATTTTTAATTCCAGTTGGAGATGTCATGGCAAATTCAGAATAGCAGAACCAGCACAAATGTTATTTATTGCATGATACTAGTGATATCAGGGTTTATTTGTATGCTGATGGAAGGAATGCTCCCAAGAGCCTCTTTACCATTGCCATGTTTGCAGTCTGAATGAAGCCACAAAGGAAGTGGAGCATTCCTCCCTGAGCGCCATTATAACATTTTATAGCTAACCACTGCCAATGTAGTCTCAGGTACTTGTGAATTTCCTAAAACTTAATATGTTTGGCCCTCATGAGAATTTTGTTGTGTGTTGGACTTTTTAGATTTTTAGCCATGCTGGCTTCCTCAAGGGTGAACCATGTTTTAGGCATACAGTCCTGGCTGAAATTTGAATGAGCACACTTTCAGGACATGAAACTTCACTTTCTTTTCGTGTGTAATAAGGGTTTTATGTGAAGTAGTATACCTTCAGTGTAACATGTGCGTTAAACAGGCGATGAAGTACCAGCAATGTGTAATGTTTCTTGTGTGATATCAGTTTTTTTTTTTCATATATTTCCTGAGCAGACTTGTGGTGTGGTTACACCCCCACTTAGCCATGAGGCCCAAACCTTCCATGACTCTGTACTCACCATTCAGTTAATTTGTCAGCACTCTGAATCTGACTGGCGCCCTGGGTAATCACTCCATCTTCAGTCACGCTTAACACAGTGAACACTTGTGTTTAGTCAGGTAAACAACCAGTGGACCGGGACAAGGTTCTCAGCGGCTTGGTTGGTATGGCTATGTACTTCAGACTTGGTTAAATTGTGTACAAATCATTCTTATACAGTAAGTTATCGCAAAATTCATCTATACTTTTATCAACAGAATGTCACAGAATACATATTATATTTTGTAACAATCTACCAAAAAAAATCTGTTAAATTTTTATGTTCATAAAAATTCGACTGTGGTGGTGTTGTGGTCAGACCATTTACCTTTCACCATGGCAGACCGAGTTTGTTTCGCAGAGAGGTCAATCCACGATTTTTACACATGGAAAATTAGGTGGTTGTTGCCCTTGTGTGGCTGGTTTTCTAGGGGTATCCACAAAATACTTGCCTTATCAAACATTGTTCACTATATACATAATTTATTCTCTTATATTTCTGAAATATTTGCTTGAGACATTAATTAATTCTGTGAACAACTGGACTAACTTTAGGTGAATAACTGACTGACTGGATTGATTTACCCCCATTAGTGCTAAAAACATCAACTCAATCAGTCCAGTCAACCAGACATTAACTTAAAATTAGTCCAGTTGTTCATATAAATAATTAATTTTTAAAGCAAATATTTCAGCTACTTAAAGAGAACAAATTATTTATAGTGAACAATGTTTGATGAGGCAAGTGTTTTGTGAGTCATTAGTAGCAAGATAATTTAGTACTTGAGTGTACCAAATTTCTCACAGGCCAAACAAGTAGAAGTTAATTATATCAGAATGTGGTGAATTTTTTCTAACCATAAAAATAATTTCAAAGAAAGATTTCAACTTTTATGCAGTATAGATTTTTACAAGATAAATTTCTTCTTTATGGTGCACATTTCAGTTACTACAGTTAATATTAGTAGGAAGTAAAATTCTAGGTTGACAAATTATGGCCAGAAATAAAGTCTCATCAACAAAATATGATTAAACTGTTGAATGTATAAGTTGATTGAAATTAGTGCAGAAATAGCAAAGTTATACGAGATAAACACATACAGTTGCTTTCACATACGTGCACATGTATACACGCAGAAAGAGGAAGCCTTAGATAGGTTAAAAGACTTTCATAAGTTAAGCAAAAGTAATTATAATTAAATGGTTGTGTGGTGTAAATATCTAAATTTCATTAATTTATATTAAAATCTTAGATTTCTTGGCATGATAATACATCTGTTTGAATCTAAATATCGTGCAAATAGTTTTTTTTCACAGTCTTTTTGTAGTTAAACATACACTTTAAGTTTTGTGTAGACACATACCACAAATGTTTAAAGGCAACTCCATATTAGGGATGTTTAATTTGTTTGCTGTAAAATTTTAAGAGATGGTTAACTTATTATTGACAAGATACATCTGTGAGGTAGTACTTTTGGTAAAATTGTTGTATTATTTTTTATGATTGGTATGTATCTAAACTAAAGAAATCAAACTTTGGGTTTCAACTGATGCCATCTCTTTCTGTTACTTGAGGTTATTTCCTTACAGTTAATAGCAAAAGTTTTGAAGTGGTTTTATTATGACAAATATATACATGTAAATGGTTATTGTACCTATGTTATGTATACACACATAATTAATTAAACTTAAATGTGATTTATATTATTAATATTACTTTGCTGGTACCATAATATTGCTTCACAAAATATACGTAGCAAGGGTTGTTTTAGTACTAACCTTAATTTGGGGCACGTGGTTGAGCTGTTTATCCTATAAGTGATTGTCCACTCTATACTCTTCTCATCTCAGGAATGACAGTTTTGCCACATAACAATGTTAAGCCAACACATTTAATAACAACTTCTTATGTCATTAATGATCTGTCATGTAAAGTTACACATTGGTGTATCATTTATAATATTTAATTGAATGCTTTTTATTTCATAGAATATGCAAGATCCCACCATGGTTAGAGAAACAAATGGCAACAGTACCAACACCAGCAATGAGAAAGCACTTCTGGCTCGCATTTGGGGTAATTTTGATGTGAAGTACATGAAGCCTTTCTTGACACATGCACGACCAACTTTGTTGGAGACTTTACCAGTGTGTTGTAGTTCATTGGCCAGGGTGCTTACTACAACGGAACAAATGACGCAGGTTAGTAGTAATTTTTTTTTCAAATATAAGTTAATTTCATTTTAATTTTTTTTCATGAATGTTTTATTTTTGTTTGTAATCATTTATATATATATATATATATATATATACACACACACACACAGACAGAAGAGCCAAAAAACTGGTATAGGCGTGTGTATGCAAATAACAGAGGTATGGAACCAATCAGAGTAACGCGATGCTGTCGGCAGCTAGATCGGTTACTGCTGCTACAATGGCAGGTTATCAAGATTTAAGGGAGTTTGAACGTGCTGTTATAGTCGGCGCAAGAGAGATGGGACATAGCATCTCCAAGGTAGCGATAACATTTGGATGTTCGCTTACGACCATTTCACGAGTGTGCCGTGAATATCGTGAATGCGGTAAAACATCACATCTTCGACATCGCTGCGGCTGGAAAAAGATTGTGAAAGAATGGGACAAACGACAACTGATGAGAACCATTAAATGTGAGAGACGTGCAACCCTTTCTCAAATTGGCGCAGATTGGATTTGTGGACTGCCCTGCAGGATTCATGGTGTGAATTGCCTCCTGCATACCTTCAGACATTAGTCGAGTCCATGCCACAGCATCTTGCGGCACTTCTGCGTACTTACATAATATTAGGCAGGTGTACCAGTTTTTTTGGCTCTTCAGAGTATATATACAATGTGTGTACACAAGTGTGTGTGCATGTGTGAAAGAGTGGTCATCATAAATATGTGCTGTGGCCTAAGAAATCATGCCACATGTCGCTATACAAACTTTTCATTACATCGCATAAATGTATTAAAGGTTCAAATTATCAATTTTTGGATCTTGATGCCATCTTTTAGACTACCTAATAGGAAAACAGCATCACCAACACACAAAGAATATGTGAATTCATGCTGTGAATGAGGTCCTGCAATTTAATTGAAACCATGCCTGATGTTGCCGATGCTGAAATCCTATAACGACTAGAGGCATGGTTTCTTGTAAGTTTAATTTTTGCTCTATTTTCGTCTTTATTTTTATAGGACATTTCAACCAAACAAATTAGTGTTTGTTAATGATTATAAGGATGCTTTGTGTTATACTAATAGTACCTTTGGTAGAAAATGTAATATTTTGTGTACACTCTGGTGATCGGTATCATTGTTTTAGCTGAACAAAAGACTGGAGAGTTGTTTGTTTCTTACATTATATCTTAATTGTGATGGTGCACCACCCGCTCGAGAAGATGCTTGGACACAACCCCAAAGAACATGTCTTTTTGGTGTGTGCAAATGACCTGCTACACGTGGATCTTGTTTTGGTTAACCAAGATGTGAAAGATAACACAATAATAACAGAAGGCCAAGCAGCCTTCCCACAAACCCATCCTTCATTCATGCACCACAATTTTTACAAAGAAACATATATTTAGAGGTTATTAAAAAAAGGACTTCAAAGTTGTTAACTGAAAAGCATCTCATGTGTACTCACTGTATATTTGCGTCTCTTTTTTAAAAATAAATAAATAAATATTTTTAAGCCTTCAAGGTGTGAGTATTTTGACAGTTGACAGATCATGTGAGAATATTACATTCTCTTCTCAGTAAAAAATAATAAAAATTACACATATTGATATTTGACAATATGTACTGGTAGTAAGAAGAATTTAAAAAGTCATTACATAAAAGAAAGGGTGCATCCTAGAGAAAAAAAAATTTACCAAACCAGAAAAGTCCTTTATGTTATATATTTTTTTATGAAGTGATGATTCCAACATAAAAATAATTTAGATTGAGTGTTCCATTGTGTGGTGTGAAAAAGGGCTTATCTTTGCGATGAAAGAAGATAGGCCGTGCACGAAAGTGCTCGTGCAGGAAGCATCATAAACATCCCACAAGGTGAAGGAGTTACATGATTAATGGCAGCATCAGACAGTAGCGGGCACAGCTGCACACCACTTAATTAAAATAAAAAAATGAAAATGATGATAAAAGGTTTGACAAAATTCTGCACAAAGTAACCGGGAAAATATAAAATGTAAAAACATTACTTACAGCGGCAAAGAAAGGTATTTAACTCATGATGCCAAACAATTAGAGAGAAGCAATACTGGAAAACGTGCTTCACGCCATGTTGAAGGTTTGAAGAAGGAAGGGTGCATTCTTAACTAGCATAAAGGAACACACAACTAGTATTTATCAATAGTATCGATACAACAAACAATATGCATGAATTACAATATAATTTTGTAGGCAGTCAATATTAATATTTACTATAACGTGGAGTAATATAGTCACAAGACAGAAATTAAAAAAAGAAACTTGAAAATATGACCAACAAGAGAATAGAAATATTATTTAAAAAATTTATACACACGTACTCAAGATAAAGTGCCAGTGACATTGCCAAAACAATAAAAGAAATTAATTTGTTTAACATAATTTTCTCTTTTACCAATACAAACAACAAAAAAAATTATTGAAGGAGTTTGGGAAAACCAAGCCTTTACCATAAAATGTCCGAAGTGCACAAAAATATGCAAGATATACAAGACAAAGAGAGCCATAAAAAATGGCACAACAGTACATTTGTAATGTGTGATTTAATTTGTGATAAAGGCCGTGGGGAAAAATAAAGAAACTGGCAAAATAATATAGACCTTCTAAATACATGCCATTTTGCAGCGTTAAGTGAAGAATTGCAAGACATTTATAATAAGTATAGCTATGTAGTGTTGACCCTTCTAATGACGAAGATTCTAATAGCAGCAATGTTTCGCAGCTTGACGATGACAATATTTTTATGGTACTTAATAAAATTCCTTAACATGAAAAAATTATAGTAAGTAGGCCAAATTATACCCTTTCTTGCCCAATGAACTAAAATAAATAAGTTAAGTGTTAGTTTCTGCGTTTAATAGGCTTATTAGGGATATTCTGTTAATTTAGGCTGAGAATGGAGGCACATCAACAATAGGCCTAGTGATAAACCTAGAGATGGTGATCGATGAGAGTGATGCATTTGGGACTATGCTTGAACATGATAATCATGTTGAAGAAACTTTTCATTATGAAGAAAATGCTGGTTGTATTAAATTTACAGGATTTTTGGAGAGGGCATGTGGGTGTAAACTAGGGAATGCGGTCTACAATACTGTACTTTATTCAGTGTTCAGCACAGCAGTGTATAAATCTTAGGGCAGAAAGTGAAAATTTAGATTATAATTATGAGGCCCATATTAATAAACTAGATCTTGTTGTACCTGGACAACTTTGAGCACTGTTTCAGACAGGTGAGGTAACTTGCCATAGTAGGAAAACAAATACTGGTAGAAAACTTTCACGTACAAGATTTATGCTCAATGGATGTAAAGTGTGTGATGAGAAAAAATTTGATTTTTCACACAATTTCTCGCTTTTAAGGTTGAAGAGGTTGAAAAAAATTTCCAACACTGAAGGAATTGTAGCTAAGCTTCATGGAAATGCATGACATAGCCCAAAGTGTCACCTTGTCATTCAACAAAATAACAGATTATATGCAGTTTATTATTAAAAACTATGCAAAACAAAATGCAATTTTCTTGCTAGGACACCAAGCCACTTGATTTAAAGGGTCGACAGTAAAAATTTTGCCAACTAATGACAATAAGATAAATTTTATTAGAAAATACAAAGCTTGCTCTAAGTAAACAAACAAACCCATTGTTTCTTAGAGGTCATTTAGACGACTCTATCTGAACTACTGTCCTGACAATAGTTCAGAAGCCAAAAAGTGTTTTGTGCCGTAAATGTCCTCCTGTCACTATTCATATGATATGTCACTACAGATTTTTGTGCCATCTAACCCTTTGCAGCCAGGGCCTATATACTTGCTTGTCCCATTCAAAATTGGGGTATTTGGGATGATGTGCGAGTCTGTGGGCCAACAGCACGATTACCTTATACCAGAGGCAGTGGTTGCTTGTAAAGCTGCAAACAGAGTTGTTTGTATGATTGAAAACTACTTTGAAAACTTAGGTTATGGAGAGACAGACATGTTGCTTCATGTAGATAACTGCATTGCGTAAAATACGAACAATGTAATTCTGAGTTATTTAAATTGCTTTATGCAGAAAAACTTAATAAAACAATAACTCTGCTGTTTATTCCTGTTGGGCACACCAAATTTGCTTGTGAATGGACTTACAAACTTTTTAAGAAGAAGTTCAGAGTAACACCAGCTTCATCATTGGATGGTATTGTGAATATTGTTGAATGTAGAACCCCACTGTCACATCTAAACAAAGCAGTGAAAATTGGGACAGAAAATTGGCAAATTCTTATTCCATTTAGAGGCTGGCAGCATTTCTTCACTGGATTTGGCTGGAAAAAAGTATCACACATAAGAGAATTCAGCCATTTCAAATTTAGCATAGATTTCCCAGGAGTTGTGCAATGCGAGTATGAAACTAGTTCTTCAGCAATTTCATGCAATATAGGAATTATACCACTAGGTCAAGAAGACACAGTTCCTCAGCAGGTTTTTGTTGAAGGGATTGATTCTTCAACAAAGAAAATAGCTTTATGAGAAAATTATAGCATTTTGTACCTTTGAAACAGCAAACTTTGTTTGTCCTTGTCCACCTAAAATGTTGGAAAATGCAGAGGATCCAAAGGGTACTGCAGAAATCACAGAACCCCAGGACCCTCCACAGAAAAGGCCTCGTGGTAGATCAAGGAAAGCCGTGCCTCTTTAGAACATTATAATTTCACACCATGTAGTAGTGACTATGGATAATGAATTTAATTATTTAAATAATTTTATTTGTAGTAGTAGCTAAAATATGAAGTTATGTAAAGGGAAAAGGAAACATTTTAATTATAATTTTGAAAACAACACATGCAAATTAAAAGAAAAAAAAAATTCAGGTCAGGTAATTAATTATATTATTAATTACATGTTTCACAGTTTTTTTTTCAAGTTTACAGTTACATTTCTTTTGTTTATTTAAAGCTGAATATTAACATAAGAGTTTCATGTATGTATAAAATATATTCTCGAGTACTAACAAAGTATTTTAAATACTTGAGAAGAAAAATAAACCTTGAAATATTGTTTTATTTTTTTCTCTCCTTGAGTTTTGGCAGCCATTTCCCGCTAATACGTAAAAACATATGTCTATGTTTGAAATGCAATAAAAAATGTAACTTTGTAGCTATAGATGTGATTTTTTTTCTTCAAATGTTCAGAATTAAGTATTCTATTGGCAGAAACAAAAAACAGAAAAATTATTTTGGACATATGTGGCATGGTTTCTCAGGCCACATCATATATACATAATTAAAAAATGACATGTTCATTTTGCCATGATGTCTTGTCTATTCTTCATGTTTTGCCAACTTTCTTTTCCTTTATAGTACATACTTATGCAGCTATGTTTCACCTTTTTAAATTATAACACATGGAATATAATGAATACAACATGAAACATCACACAGCCTTACTTCAGTAGTCTTTAAATTTGTCAGGACTTTTAATGTGATGGCCATCGAATACTTGTTATAATACCATTAAGACATTATCTGTATTTTGCAGCATCATCCACTTTAATGTGAAATATTGCAGATCATATGAACATCCAGAATCTGGAACTGTAAAGAGCATATTATCAATATCTCTTTATCTAATTATATTACAGTTTCATTAAATTAACATTTTTGTATGACTGGAATTTCATTTATTGAAGTTTCCTTTCATGAATAACAAAGTATGAATTTGAATTATGACAATTTAGAGGATTTTCTCAGGTCCCATATTTTACTTACTATTTTTAAGGTAGAAGTAGAGTAGCTTTCAATAGAGCACTACACCAAACTGTATAATAAGTAGAACTCGTTAAAAATTAGTACACATATTATCAAAATTGTCAGACGGGTAAGATTTAAGTTGTATACGAGAGAAGAATGCATATTTTTGTAACACTATAATGCTATTTTACTTATTGAAATGTTGGAAAAATTAATAAGAATCTATTTTAACCATAATTTTAATGTATTTCCCTTCTTGATGCTTTAGAAAGCACATTTTGCGAGAAAACCTTCATACAGTAGGACAATCATAATAATTACAATGATTGTACACTGGAGAGCCAAAAAAACTGGTATAGGCGTCCGTATGCAAATAACAGAGGTATGGAACCAATCAGAGTAACGCGATACGGTCGGCAGCGCCTATATAAGACAACAAGCGTCTGGCAAAGTTGCTAGATCGGTTACTGCTGCTACAATGGCAGGTTATCAAGATTTAAGTGAGTTTGAACGTGGTGTTATAGTCGGCACACGAGAGATGGGACATAGCATCTCAGAGGTAATGATAAAATTTGGATTTTCGCATACGACCATTTCACGAGTGAACCGTGAATATCGGGAATCCGGTAAAACATAAAATCTTCGACATCGCTGCGGCTGGAAAAAGATAGTGAATGAACGGAACAAACTACGACTGACGAGAATCATTAAACGGGACAGACGTGCAACCCTTTCTCAAATTGGCGCTGATTTCAATGCTGGGGCATCAACAAGTGCCAGCATTCGAACTATTCAATGGACCATCATTGATATGGGCTTTCGGAGCCGAAGACCCACTTGTGTACCGTTGTTGACTGCACGACACAAAGCTTTACGCCTCGCCTGGGCCCGCCAACACCGCTATTGGACTGTTGATGACTGGAAACACATTGCCTGGTCTGACGAGTCTCGTTTCCAATTGTATCTGGCGGATGGACGTGTACGGGTATGGAGACATCCTCATGAATCCATGGACCCTACATGTCAACAGGGGACTGTTAAAGCTGGTGGAGGCTCGGTCATGGTATGGGGCGTGTGCAGTTGGCATGAAATGGGACCCCTGATACATCTAGATACGACTCTGACAGGTGACACATATGTAAGCATCCTGTCCGATCACCTGCACCCATTCATGTCCATTGTGCAATTCCAGCAGGACAATGCGACACCCCACACATCAAGAGTTGCTACCAAGTGGCTCCAGGAACACTCTTCTAACTTTAGACACTTCCATTGGCCACCTAAATCACCAGACATGAACATTATTGAGCATATCTGGGATGCCTTGCAACATACTGTTCAGAAGAGATCTCCTCCACCTCACACTCCTATGGATTTGTGGACTGCCCTGCAGGATTCATGGTGTGAATTGTCTCGTGCATACCTTCAAACATTAGTCGAGTCCATGCCACATCGTCTTGCGGCACTTCTGCGTGCTTGCGGGGGCCCTACACGATATTAGGCAGGTATACCAGTTTTTTTGGCCCTTCAGTGTATGTAAAGAAATATTTATACTAATGCTAAAAAATATTTTCAATTCCTGATATATATACTCTCATTTCAGTTATAAAATAACTTCCAAATATGGACATAATTTTTCAAATCTTGAATAAATTTTTGGATTCCACATTTTGCAATGAATATACAGGAATAGTACACATTATGTTAATATTTTTCTGTGACTACGTCAAATCTCTTGAAACCCTTGAAACCTCTTGGTATTGATGTGGTTTTGTTTATATTGATTAAAGAATGGCCTCAGTAAGAAGAAATATTAAAACAAACAAGCATCCAGTCCAACAAACATAGAGGAAACTCAGGCTCACAACTTGGGTCACTTATTTTATCTTGTAACTTTACATGTGAACAACAGTTTTGAAAATCTTGGAAGAAAGAGATGAAAGTTGCAAACAATTCTTTTTGTACTCTGTTTCTCTTTTATTTTGTTGATTTTTTTATGCATATATCATTTTTACTAGGTTTATTTTATTTGCTGACTGGGCTTTACCACTTTCAGTAATTTATCAGGTGTGTGACAATCATTCAGTTCACAGAAATATCAAAGCGCATAATGTAGTTTTGTTTTAAACATCCATGGAAATTTTACAAAGTTGTGCTATAAAGATATGTGGCCTTTAAATGCAGAACTAAAAAAATGTTTTGCAGCACTGTGCGGTTTTTATAAGATTTTTTAAATTTCTCAAAGTATTTTGTTATTTCAATTTTTTTATTAAATGTTAATTATATTTAGCCATTTTGAGAAACTTTTAGTTAATTTAAATTATAGTGTTGTGTGATAATTATTTGGTGAATTTTAATTACTTATCTCGTTTGGTGCTCTATATTTTACGTTATTATTATGGTATGATTGGACTATCTCCATTGCCAACCATGAGACTAAGTAAAAAATATAAATTGACACACAAATGCATGCACACACACCTCAGCAAGACAAAAACGAAAAAATCTTTTTACAACACCACAGACAGACAATTAGAAAAAGCTGTTTCCTTGTCAATAGAAAACTAATATGTGTATAATTAAAAAGACAAAAAGACAGGTGAAGAACTTGTTATTACAAAACAGGACAGACAACAAAAGCAAACCAAAAGAAAAGACAACACAATGACGAAAACGAAAATACCACACAAGTGAACAAAATAGTGCAAAAAACATCAGTGGGCACAGCTGAACAATAAAAACTAAAAACACACACAAAAAATAAAAACCGCAATGAAACAGGAGCCAGGAAAATAATTGTAATTTACATTCTGACACTCCTAGCTCTTGCAGGCAGGCAAGACAGTCTTCACACAGCCCACAGCCGTGAGACCGCCTATGCTTGCAATGCTGCACATAGAAAAATTGCCCTTTGTACTGTCTTTAGCAAGTTTTCTGCATCCCAGTGCCATCTAGTTGCGACTTGGGAACTAAACTTTTAGCGCATCCTTCTGCCGGCAACGGTGTACTTGATGTCACTATAAATTTGTTTGTTGTTACAGTTGGATGCACCTTGCTGCCAATCATGTCAAAGGGTCAAATTTAATATAGAAGGATGTATTTAATGTTGAGATTTTTCATTGTGTTTATGGTTGCTAGTGTTTTTGTTTTGTTTATGTAGTCACTGAGTGTGTTCACGTATACATATTGGCTTGCCTCTAATGAACTGTTTACAAGAATGTTTGCCATAATACTTTACCATAGATTCATCATAAGATAGGTTTTGCTGGGTAACAGTGCTGTAAACATTTTTGCTTATATTTTTGACTAAAGACCTAATTTTGCACAGTTTATCATTAATTTCATTGTTATCAGCACAATGTTATCTGCTCAAACCTATTCCTTCTAATGGCATTACAAACACTCATTTCATGTGTCCTTACGATTTTACCAGTACAGTCTTCAATTTGAGACACTGTTATAACCACTGAGTATCAAAATCCCTAGAAAACACTTAAGTTCATCTTTAGTAATGTGTGGATGTTCATTGTTTTTAAATATTGCACATATATTTGATTCTTGAACTAAGTATTCAAAGAGATAATCATCAGTGAATATCTAAAATAACTCCACTAATGAGAAATCTTGATATTTGCTATTACACACTTCAGGAAATTGTCTCTGAGAAGATTCCATATTTCTAAGTACCTGCGTTCCTTTCGCCGATGGTGGCAAGCAATGAAATGTATTCGGTTCTTTATCCCTTTCATCATGGTACCGTATTCCCGCTTGAGCTGACAGTTGCCTCGGATTCAAATTATCTAATATCCCACCTTCATCTTCATCCCCTGAATCTTCGTCGGTGAGAACGTCGGTCTTTGGTGGGGCAATATAGATGGTATCAGCAGTTGCAGCCTCATCTCAATCTTCTCCAAACAAGATATCTGCACCCTCTTGAACAGTGATGTCTGGCATTAGAATGCTTTTCCAGTGCCTGCAAAAAATAAGAAGGAATGTGATTTAATTTTTAATTGTTGCATATTTACACTTCTGATTTATGCAGATACACTAATCTGAAAATGACTTGCAAATCATGCTATTCCTAATATTGACCAAGCATTCCAGCCAACTGTGATATGTGTGCTGTTTTTAGGTAGTTACTTATTTATAATTATGTTATTTTAACCTTGTATTCCCTTTCTGGGAATATTTTTTTGTTTTCTTGGCAAAGCCCTTTGTGTTCTTTTACAGCACCTAGCTTTATTTTTCATTTTTATGTTAAAGCAAGGTTAGATAATGTTTTTGCCACTGTCTGTAATTTTGTTTATTTATCTAACAATATTCCAAGATTTCCTTACTTTTTAATTTTTAATTTTATTACTGACCAATTACTCTGATCTGGTTAAGCTATGATGTCAACTGATTGAAATAACTTTATTTAAAAACTAATTGTGAATATTGTAATGAAATATCATGTATTTGGTTTGTGAATTTTATATTTAAATTCTTTTCTGTCAATTTAATTTTATAAAGTATTTGTGGCATTAGTGTAAAATACTGCATTACGAAACAGGATAGTATCACTGGTTTTGTGAAGCGACTTGATACCTGTGTTAGGGACTGGCATTTTCGGAACGCATCCTACTTCCTTCTTCTTGCTTTCAACTGGTCATGGCGTGACTGAATTTTTAATTAGCTTCAGCTATTTTCCTACTAATGGTGTAATCATTTGAGTTTTACCGCTTTTGGTAAGTGTTTATATGTTTGTTATTTGTCGCTTCAGTAATGTATAATTATGACCTTGCCTCTTTATTTTGTGCATTAATTTTGTATTTACAGCGGTTGACCGTTTGGGTTGGAAAAATTGTGTAGTAAGGCCATTTCTCTACCTTGCTGCCGAAGCGTGGCTGTTTTTCTTTGAAGTCACATTGCATCTTCTTCATTCCTGATGCAATTTTTTTTAAGAGAATGTAACACCTAGCTGGCATTGGCAAGGGAGATGTGCCAAAGATGGGCCACATCTCAGGAAAGTCCAGCTGCCCCCTTTTTTTCGGCATGTGGATGAAACACAGTAATTGGGTCGCAGCCTTTCTGAACTCTTTAAATTATGAAAAATAACTTAAGTTTGGTTGTATGACTTAAATCATTCTTGTAATTTTCTATTTTAAAATATTTTTTTTTGTGGGATCCCAACAGTTAACTTTAATTTCTTTATTTAATGTATAATTATATAATATAAAAAAAAGAACTTATTACTTACTCAAAACCAAAGAACATATTTATTGTTGTTATAGTTTTGAAAAGTTTATTCTTTGTTTATTACTATTGTTAAAATCGGAAAATAATAATTTAGTCACACAAATTTTAGATCTTTTTTTATTTATCAATCACCTTGCTCATTTTTGAAATCACATTATTTATTGCTGTATGTACTACCACCACTACTACCACAACTACCACTACCACTATTACCACTACCACTATTACCACTACCACTATTACCATCACTACCACTACTTCTACTTCTACTACTAAGGAATCATTTCTTGTAGGATACGCTGATGAATTAAACACTGTTGCTTCTCCTTTTGCTGCTTGATTGGCCAGCGTATGTTGTGGTTGAGGTTCTTCTTTTGTGCTGGACGGGAACATTATTCCATGCTTGAAGACTTGTATTGATGATGATTTTTTTGTAGACTGTTGCTTGGGTTCATAAAAGACCCTACATAGGCTAGCAAAGTCCCACTATTTATCAGGTAATTAATAATTTTTCATATGGGAATTGGTTTGCAGGAAGGATTGGGTCAGACACATCTTGATTCAGATTCTGACTTATGTTTGGAAGACAATGAAGTTGGTTGTGGGGATCACCAATCAACTATTCACAGGGTGAGTGCGAGATACAAATGCTCAACTCACAGACTGTTGTGTATGTAGTTGCTCTGTAGTTGCCGAGGTTAATAGGCATGTACTTATTTCTGAACTTTAGTATTTTCTTGTCTGTAGATAGTTCTGTAAATAATTCTTTTAATAAAGTGTAATAAATATGTATAGTAATTTCATGTACACCTTTTAGCTTATTATTGATATTCATGTTTTTTCCCCTGATATGATAGTATTTCATTTATAAGCCTGTCAGTCTCTTTTATGATTTATTTTGAGTCTTGTTATTCTCTCAAAATTTATATTTTTTCATGCTTTTATTTCACTGATATATAATAAGTGCGCTTTGCAAATTCGACCAAGGTAGCATGTTTACTGCATGCAAGCATTTCATACCTCTCCATAGAACATCTATACATATAAAACTCAACGTCTCTCTGTCTGTTTGTGCGCTTATCACTCAAGAACCACCTATCCGATAGGCGAGTATAAAAGAGGTAGTTGTGGTGTTACCAAACTCAGTCTTGGCCACACAGGGGAACTAGGGAGATGGAGTGTATAGGTGATCTAAAGTACAAGGAATGAAATATGAAATCAGCATAACTGTGATTTACTAGCAAACATTGTTAAATTATTACAAGTCTTGCATGAATGCAACATGCATATTAAAAAATATACCATACAGTCCCATACAAAAGGCATTTAAATAATTATGAAAAAGTGACAATATCGTTTAAATGATTCTTTATATGAAGTGGAAAACCAAAGTATGCTTGTAGTCAAGTTGTATATTTGTTTCCCAAATATTATGTATGAAAAATATGGGGTAGCAGGGATCTTTTATCATCACGCAACATAAACTATGCTGCACGAGTCCAGGTAACATAACAATGGGCGACCCAATAAAAATTAAAGTAAAACACACCAAAAACGAACTGTTTTGTTCGTACAAATTGACAGCCAGAAAATACATGGGCGTGGCTCCGTGGTGGCACCAAACTAGGGAAACACCAAAAGGAAATAGGAAAATCAAAACCTTAATAAATAAAACTACAGGAATTTGCCACCATGGTGCCAAGCAATGTATAACAAACTGCCTACAAATGGATGTCAAATACTTGTTCTAAAATACTGTAAACCCAACTCAAACAACACAGCAATACATTGGTCAAACTCTAAATATAAATCCTTAAACGCCCAATAAAGGAAGTACCAATACTCTGCATACATCAACTCATGTTGTGTAGCGTGACGACAAACTTCAAAATCAAACAAGTAGCATGTAGACAGCCCTGCGGAGAAGTGCATCTCAAGACACCTGCGTGCCAGTATAAATACACCCCAGACCACCCTGCTAGCACACATCAGCATGTCAGAGAACATGGTAGAAGGAGGGGCTCAGGCAGTCACTGTAAGATCCAGCAGAGGCTCGCACACTCGGCGGAACAGCCGAATTTTACCAATCAGTCCTACTCCGTCGGCCGCGCTAGCTAGTTGCGCTGGCTGTGGAGCACCGGCCGTTCCACACAAACATGTTTGCTTCTGCTCTCGCACAACCACAGTCCCAGTTCTTGATGCAGATATAGACGGAAATATTGGTAACATGCGTATGCCACGTTAGAGTGGTTTAGATGCTAAATGACGATGATGACGACCGGTGGACCCTCTGATGGCAGTGGAGGAGCTGCTCGAGAGGTTTGATTACCTTCGTGCAGAAGAACATGCTACTCGTGTACCTCTTGAGCGGCTGTGAGATGAGCTAGTGTTTGTTCACAATAGCCATGCCGCATCAGTTCAAACAATTTGTGTGTAGCAGCACGCAAGAGATGAACAACTTGCTGAAATTCGCAGTCTGCACACGCTGCTGCGATTTCTTGAAGCAGACCTAAATGTACGTGTGGAGGATAGCAAAGGAGTAGTGGTCCCGGCATGCAACTGCAATTGCCAAGGCAGTGTGTGCGCGGCAACCTGGGGCCGTGTGCAGTGCTGCAGCAGGGGACGGAGGAGGACAGCAGCAGGGGCTGAAGAGTGCTTATAAAATGTCTATTTAGTTTCTTGATTAAATTCCCATATTTTAATATAAATATGTACTTTTTTCAGATATACAGATTTAATTTTAAAATACTTTATTAATAGACACTACATGGAAATTATCACACTAGTTGTTTTAATAGGCGAGAGAGGACGACGTTCCTGAGATTACGATGCGGTGCGATCGTGTTTCATTTAAATTTGCTTGATTCTTACTAAGCAGGCACATACAAAAAATTTTATGCATGGCTAACTGTTTGTATTACCTCGTAACAAAACTTTTAATTTTTACTACTAATTATTTTGATGCGGAAAAACCTATTCTATATACGCACACACCTTAAAAATAATAAAATTAAGATGAAAAAAAATTACTTAAATTTAGTAAATCACTAAACTATATCATAATAAAATAAGAATAAGAACATATATACTACAATGTCAAAACTCGTCTTGTGAAGACTTGTCTACCTGATTGTTCCAAGACACATAATACTTTAATAAAATTAAAATCTTCCCGAATGACTGAATGGGGGAGTATTGTTTAATGTATTCAACTTTCAAAACCCTCCTTTCCTAGATGTGCTGGTAGCCGAGTCATCTAAGGTGTATGCCTACTAATCCAAGGTCCGGCAGTTTGATCCCACACTCATCCAGAGGATTTTTTGAGCTCAGAAGACCAAATAGAAATGTCAAGAGTCCCTGGCGGTTGCTGATGGAACTAAAATGGTCAACACCAGCACACCCTAGCAGGCAATGAGAGAACCAAAACAAAAAGGTGGTGGTGATATTAGCGCTCCTAGCTATGAACGGTAGAACTTGAAATTGGTGTTCTCTAGTGGTGGGCGCAGGAATTAAAGAGGGCCATGACTGCTGCGTTGCCTGGTGGAGGATGCAGGAACAACAAGATAGCCACCTACAGCAGACAACACTAAACAAAATGATGGGCGATGGGGGAAAAAGGGAAGTTCCAAAGGAAAAGGGAAATTACTAGGGAAAAAGGGGAACGGGGAAATTCCAAGGCAAGAAAGGAAAAACAAGGTGGCCACCATTAGGAGGGCGGACAAAGATCGGGATCAAGGTCATCCAATATGGGAAACGGATCCTGATCCTATCTGGAGATCCACTGTGCCAGCTCACCCCATGTTATTCTAATGAAAGCTAGGATGGAAAAACCATACAGCAGTGAGAAACGTGGTAGACATTGCCGTTGGATGGCTGGTTTTCTTGGGGTTCTTCCCTTTCCCTGATTTTGCATTCTGTCATTGCTCCATCTTCACCTCATTTATTTTTCACCTGCTTCCAAGATTTTGCTTAAGAGCTGACAATACGGCTCAACTTAACATAAAGCATTCACAGTAAAGCTCGTAATTCGTCAAGGTGGGAATGAGTGGTGACAGATGGTGCTAAATTAGATTTATGGCTTCTGTAAAAATTAAACCCATTGGTACCAACAAAATTTTGCAAGGTGAATTACATGTAAATGAATTTAAGGGCATATAACTTTAGGAAATTTACAATTAAAGCAAATTACTCTACATTAATTACTAACCTAAGGAATAATTATTTTCAGAAATTTTAATTTGTCAAGGAAATGACAATTTTAGGCTAAAAGAATTTATGAGAAATAAAAATAGATAAAATACCTGTTACGTAAAATGTTTTTAAGTCACACCATTTACAATAAACAATTTTCTTAGAAATAAGTTTTAGAACAAGTGGGAAACAAATATTTGTGGTCACATATGTCGTTTTGACTTGCCAGCAACCTCTTATGGCTTTAATATTTTGATTAATGTTTATTGTTCTGAAATAGACACACGTGTTGTGGCTGTATTCTGCCAATGCTATCAACAAGTAGTGTGATCTCTGTGATTGATTATGCTGTCATCTAATTTCAGTATTCAAGGGCAGTCTTATACCCCTGAGTGCGGAAACATTTTCAGTTTGTAGGAATCCACTTCACAGAAAATAAAAATCTGTAATTATATTAAATTTTCTTTAAGAATTAATATAACTAAAGAAAATTAATTTAACATGGAATAGTTTTTCAAATTAAATAAAGTATTTGAAGCATTAGTAGCAAACAAAAAACTTTCACATGGTTATTTGTTTCAACTACCTAATGATTTTAAATCAGTATATAGTAGCACATTTCTGGGACTCTCACTTAAGGTTTTTAAAAACTTATCTTGCTGTGGCACCAAACATTTACATGCTGCTATTTTCCATCCACAAACTAATACTGATAGTATGAGTTAGTCCTGAAAGACAGTGTATCTGTATGTTTGCTAGATCAAAATTTTTCTCATGTATTGTGTGATGCCTATTTAATTTTGCAGGAAAGGAAAGTAGGGAAATATATATTTGGAAAAAAAAGGTCATTCTATGTACTTTTCTGCTGAAAGTGAAAAGGTACCCATGCATTCACCACTGCTGTGTTTACCATATTTTGTCACAATTAAGTATTTTTCTGTTAGGTGTATTAGTTGGGGAAGTAATATAAACATAGCTGAATTTTTTGAATTTTAATGTTAAGTATAAGAGAATTTACATTACAATTATTGACTAATAATATATTAGTGACTGTTAACTATGGTTATCAGGACAGTTAACTGTAGTTATTAAAACAGATGCTCTGCAATTCAAATGAATGCAAGATGAAAAGGGTAATAACTACAAAACAATAAATAATTCTCTCAAGGAGTAGCCAGCCTTATGTGCCCTAAAGGAGTATATTTATTTATTGTCAGGGGTGTATAGCAATATAGTAACTGTGATGGAGGCCCATCACACTCTATTATGTTTTTATCTATCATTCTACATATTCACTTAAGTCCTTTGTGAATCATGCCAGATGAGGTGTCATTAGGTTGATCAGCAAGGGAGGTGTATGCCCCAGAAGCCAATGTGCTCCCATCTGCATCAGTGAGTACCTTCCAGGGACAGGCACTGATTTTCTGTTCTGTTGGGCATTTTTATCATGTTTGCATCATCATGAAGGCAGTTGGGGCAGCGGTTTGTCCGTTGTCATATTTGCATATTTTGTATGTTGATGTAGCGTCTGCCACCTTGGACTGAGCTCAAAACAGTTGCAAAATCTCCCTTCTTGTATGTGGAGCATGTTTTCAAACACTTTCTGGAATTTGTGTTGAATGCAGCTATGGTGTATCATGGGAATGTGACTCCTTTGCAACAATATATGTGCACAAATGAACACACAGTCCAGTATATGGCTGCATCAAGCTTGCATGTTTAGACTTTATATGTATTTACACAAAGCTGTAAAACCAGAAAATTTTAACATTTTAAAAGGTTTGAATAAAAATAAATTTATAGGAATTGTTAAAAAAAAAAATAAAGTATACACAGTCGAATCACATTATTATGACCACCTGCTAGTAACCAGAACAACCGCCCTTCGCAGCACGGACAGCAGCTAGACGAGCTGGCAGTGACTCATCAGGTACTGATAGGTCTCCACGGGGATCTGGAGCCATGCTGTGTCCTACAACTGTTGAAGGGTGCGTGGCGGAAGCGACACGAAGATCAAGGTGGTCCCACAGATGTTCAATTGGATTGAAATTGGGGCTGTTTGGAGGCCGGGGAAGAACTTTGTTGTCTTGATGGTGCTCTTCCAGCTATGTGCGGATATGTCTAACTGTGTTGCAAGGCGCATTATCATTCTGGATGGTCCCTTCCTCCCGAGGAAAGACAATCATCATGTACGGGTGGATGTGATCGCAGAGGATGGATTCATAACCAAATTGATTAAGAGTGCCTTCCACACGGATAATGGGACCTAGAGAATACCACGAGAACATTCCCCGGACCATAACACAGCCCCCACCACCTTGTGTTTGTCCAGCAATAGATGCAGGGTTTCGGTTTTCAGATGTTTCTTGCCAGACACACTGATGTCCATTCGTTCTATGTAGCTGAAAATGTGACTCATCATAGAAGACTACCCATCGTGAGTCAGTAGCAGTCCAGTCACCATACTATCGAGCAAATTCCAGTAGTTTTCGTTGATGCACCTTTGTTAGTATGGGTGCAGTCACCCTTTGTCTACTCCGAAGCCCCATTTGCAGAAGGGTTCGCTAAACTGTTGCGGTAGACATGTGTCTGGATGCCCCCTGGTTCATTTGGACAGTGAGCTGTTCCACTGTAGCCTGTCGCTTGGCCTTCATGAATTGTCGTAGTCAACGTTCACCTCGGACATCAATGAAGTGTGGAGCTTCGCAGTTTCCATGACTGTTATTCCCAATGGTGCCGTTTGTCCACTCATGATACACTTTTACCACAGATACATGTGAACAGTACACAAACGTCACTGTTTCCGAAATGCTGCCTCCCTTGTCCTGAAAGCAGATGATCATCCCTTTTTGCAACTCTGTTAAATTGCTTCCCTTAACCACGACAGCAGGAAGCGCAATGTGTACAGCCAGCCTGTTGATCACACTATATACACGCTTCACCAGCCCACGTCACGGCCATACGTCATGGGTTACACAACAATAAGAGTGTTTGTTGAAAATGGAGGATTATATTTTTAATGTTAGTTAAATACTGCTATTTATATAGCTAATAAAAAGTGATAGTTTTTGAAAGTTTTGTTATCGTCAGCTTGAGATTTCACCACAAATTATTTTAAAATGCAGTTCAATTGTATAAACTTTGTAAATTTTGCTGTATCCTTTGACTCAAACGAATATAACCACCAGTCCATAGTGAACAGATTACAGTATGTTTTCTACCCAGTGGTTATGATATGACTGTCACACACATATTAGTGGAGGGTTGGAACTTGTAACCTCAGTCAGTTTCTGTTAAGTTTGTTATTAGTTTATAAATGTTAAAAATGTTCTTATAAACTACTTTGGCATATAAATGTCTTTCAGGTAATTTTTTATTATTATTAATATCTATTTATGGATGTGTGTGTATAGTTCATTTAATTTATGAAGGTAAGATTTTGACAGCCAGTGTGTTACATGACATAAATGAAACTAACTGTGCACCATATACCAAATCCTGTATTAGCTGAGGCGTGAACAAATGAAAGTGTATATTGTTAGCTATTTTGACAGCCCTGACCCCACACAACAGATCACACGTGGACAGAAAAAAGTTCTAAGAAAAGTGATTATTATTTTATTTTACTTAATCAGAAAACATTTGTTATTAGTGTGACAAACTAAACTTTTTGCCAAAATAGTAATGTGTAGACGTTTCAAACAAAATGCAACTTAAACTGTATGTGTTTATTTCACCTCCTTTCCCCCCTCATAGACACATCGTACTAGTGCTCACTTTGTCATATCCATGTGTTTGATATTAATTTGATGAAGCTGCAGAATTTAAAAAGGTTATTTTAAATATTTCTACATTAATCTGATGTAATGTTTCAAAACTGAGACTTTTGAGGAAGTAAGAGGCAGAAAATTTACTTTTAAAAAGGCAGGATACAGAAGCAGACTGTGTTGATATTGGTTAAGAAACATGTTCCCCATTCCACTGCCACAAATAATGAATTGGTTTGCATGTGTAAAATAAAAAAATATACAAATGAATATGCTGAGTTTTGTATTTTTCATGTATTCTGTATTTTTTTTGTGTACCCTGATTTTGCTTGCTTATAATTTATATTTGGCCTGTAATCATTGGGCCTTCAAGGTGGCTTAGCATTATACCTGTGGTACTTGGCAAGCGTCCTTCTCCCTGAACCCCTTGTCCTAGTACTTAGTGTTTTATTACAGAATTATATTAATGAAACAAAGCAAGTGGGACACAATTATATATTTTAAAAGTAATTCTATCATTATTCCACACAACATATTTCAAACCCATATTGTTTTGTGTTAGCAAAAACTGAAAAATGGTTTTGCAAATGTCATTGGTGAGTAGAATAGCAAGTTAGTGATTCTGGCAACTGTGGTGCTACCAGTATGTAAAAGCAGCAACCAGTCCATCATTGTATAACAAGCAGACAGCACTTATAATCGTGAATATTTGTTATTTTGAATGGATATGCATTGTCTGACAATTTCCCCAATTTTCCTATCGGCTCTCAAGACCTCGTTAAGAGCCACTCAAATCTCTCAACCCAAATTCCTATTATTTTCAAACTTGACATATATGCTGTAACGTCCAAACAGCTAATGCATTATAACAACCACAATAACAGTTGCAAAAACTTTAAACCAAAATCACCATCTATAATAAACAAGTGCTCCACAGTTGTGTGTTACAAACATGTTTGCCTGCTGGAACCTCTGTTCCTGTTGCAAGAATAATAATTTATTACTTGCAGGTTATAGCAGTGAGCAAGTATCTCCTTGGAAAATGGTTCAAGCCTTGCCACATAATAAATTGTGTTTCTTAGCCTGCATGCACATACTTTTTTTTAGTTATGCCTAAATTTAAAACTATTCCCTTCTATAATTTTACATTTCCATGTTACAATTTCCAGACTATTTATTTTATGCTTGCTTTCCAATGTTTGCTTACATAATCTAGTTATTGTTGAGACAGAAGTTAAGCTATAAACCCCATAAAATTTGTTTAGAAGTACAGTGACAAAAGGCTCAGCTGATGGCAGAGAGCTACATAAGCTAGACGTAAACATTGGTTATACTTTTGCCAAACTGTCAAAATCTTGCCATCATAGCTGAAACATTATATGTGTGGAGAAGTATGCGGTTATAGTGATTTATGTATATGTATTGGTGGGTTGAAGGATGGATGGATGTATGGATAGACAGATGGACAGATGGATAGTTTATAAATTTATCATCACTGTCCCCAGGACTCCGATAGGGGCAAGGACCAACCAAGGAATAGAGCACCTGTGACCAAGTTGTTTATTTAATAACTCTTGAAGTAAATTAAATCTAAGAAAAATTTTAAGGCCAATGCAAGAGAATTTCAGTTCATTCAAGTAAACTAATAAATTATAAAAATTATAAGATATTAAAAATAGTTTTGTAAAACTTTTAAAATTTTTGTTTGTTATTATAATTTTTTCCCCAAAAAGTATGGTTATGATTTCACATGACATTAAAGGGTACTGTGCCCATGTATGACTAAAAGATAAGAAACAAAATACTGGCTTCCAACAAACACAGAAATGCCTCGAGTCCTTGGCACAAACAACATAACAAATGCCACAAAAACATACCAAACAAAGTGGCATAAAAAATAAACTAATACCAAAAGACTTGGACAAAAAGAAAGAGAAGTGGAAGCAATATACACAAATAAACAAACATGCTTGGTGATCATACATGGCACAAAAGAGAAAATCAAAGAATGAAATATATCTACAATATATTCTAGTATAATTGAAAACATATAGGCCCATAGGAAGACTTAGCTATCTATAAATATATAATAAGACGTGACTTGTGGTTGTGTGTAATTAAATCTTTTCATTGAATTTATTTTCTCTCAAAACATAAACAGATAACTGTCTCAAAAAAAATTATTTTCATTTCATTTAAACAAATTGACAGTTTTATATAAACATGAGAAAGAGAATGCCAAGAGACATTAAAAATTAGTCCTCAAAATTTGTAGGACATGAAACTTGACAATCAATCAGTTACAGCACATCATCGTTTTAAGGTGTTAGAAAATGAAAAGTCTCTTTCATGGCACAAATTTGACAACTTTTTGTCCGAATGTGAAATAAATGAACTTATCTGGCTTAAAAGTATTAAAGGGACCCCTGGCTGGGATGCATCCCTAACAACCAATGCTGCTAATTTATATTCAATTAAAAAATATATATACAGTAGAATCCCGATAATTCGTATTGTCAAGGGACTGAATGTTAAATACGAATTATCGAGATATTCAAATTAGCGGGATTACCAATAATCGGGAGCAAAAAAAGAAAAAATACATAATAACGAGATTAATGCAAATTTGCATTAATATGTAATGATAAACGCATGGCTACATATTATGTATACATATGTAATGTATATATAAATCAATAATTACATTAATATAAAATACATTAAAAATATAGTTTTAAAAAAATTTGTAATTTTCTTTTGGTGCACGTTTTGCAGACGGGTATTGTCGATGGCTTTGTCAAGCATGTTCTAAGCAGAAAATACTTCATCACCAACGTCTGATTTCACTAAGAAATGGCGTACGTTGTTGATGTATTGTTTAGCCACTTTAGGTGTAATTGTCAGCACATCATCTAGTCATCACCTTCACCATCAATGTCCTGAGCCAAAATTTCGTCATCAGTTAGAATCCTCGCTACCGCTAGACCATCATCAAAATGGACAAAATCTTCAAACATTATAGAATTTTCTTCATTTTGAGGAAGATAAATTCCAATTCACAGGGAATTCTAAGTCTTGTTCAGTAACTGCTGATGAAAGTTCCACCTTCGTGAATCCACAGGACGAAAACAGTTTTTTACTGTGCTTTCGCTAACACTTTGCCACGCCTTGTGAGCAATGTTCATGGCTGAAAATAAGGTGATTTTATGATCTTCCCCATCCTCGATGCTGCCAAGGAGTTGCATCACTACTTCCTTGTTAACATTTTAATTATGCCCTGGTCTAGAGGCTGCAGCTTAGAAGTAGTGTTGGCAGGCAAAAACACAACATTAACATGACTGAGCGGTGGGGTATTGTTGTGGGCCATACAATTATCCATGAAAAGCAGAATTTTTCGCTGCCTTTTCTCCATATCAGCATTCACTGATCGTATCCATTCCTTGAATAATTCACCCGTCATCCACGCTTTTTTGTTTGCACGATAGGTCATCGGAAAAGTTTTTATGTTTTTAAAACATCTTGGTTTGGCTGATTTGCCTATCATGAGCGGTCTTAATTTCTCATATCCATCCATGTTGGCGACCAACAATATGGTTACACGTTCTTTTCTATTTTTTCCGCCATGAGACTTTTCTTCCTTAAAACACATTGATCGGTCGGGGAGACACTTATAAAATAACCCCGTCTCATCGGCATTAAAAATGTTGTTGGGCTCATAAGAATCGATTATTTCTCGCCAATTCGTCTTTTCACTCAGAACAAATGTCTGCCGATACACTCACACTTTCCCCACTAAGCTTCTTCAATTTTATGCTGTGCCTTTTTTTAAACCTATCAAACCAACCATCACTTGCACGAAAGTCTTTAATTCCCATTTTTTTTTGCGAAAACTTTTACTTTTTCTCTTAAAATGTTTCCTCCAACTGGTACATTTGAATTCCGTGCTTGCGCAAACCACTTTTTTTAATTCTTTTCTAGTTGTGGATACTCACCAGTCTTAAAGCGTTTCACTTTGCTGTCCGATGTCTGGGAGGCGATCTTGTCCTTGTTCTTCAGAATTGATGTTATTGTGGAAGGAGGAACGTTATCACGTCTGGACACGTCAATTTGTTTATCACCACCGGCCACGGCGTTAATGATTTCTTTTTTTTCTCTAATGGAAAGACACTTATTAGCTCTTTTCGGAGGCATGGCTAAGACCGAACTGACTAACTTTTCACTCGCTCTTCTCCTTCCTACAGTCTCATAACCATTGAACGGACAGCAAGGTGCCTCTTAGTTCTGGGAATCACAGACACATTGCCTCACAGCCTACTCTGCGTCATTTCCTGCCCTTCAAACCCTCCTACGTCCCTCAGTACCCTTCCGATCTTTTTTACTCTGCCCGAATTGCATAAATCTAGAGCAGGTGTACAGTCTACAGTTAAAAACATTACGAGTTAACGAGATTTTTAAGTTGTAAATAAGAATTATAAGACATTTTAATTGAGCTCGAACACCAAAATAAATACGTATTATCGAGGGGACCGGAATGCATTGTTTTTTTACGAATTAAAGGGATTTTCTCAAGGGACTGGCAAATTTGTATGAATTAGCGGGATATACGAATAATCGGGATGCGAAATATCGGGATTTTACTGTATATTAATTCAAACTCATTGCAAATCATGCTAATATTATCACAACACACATGAAGTACAAATTATACATCATTATGAATTCAAGGTTTAAATAACATCAAGATCAAACTAACTGTTCACAAATTAAAATTAAATTTTTAACAACAAATAATTCACATGTATTGTTTGAAACCAATATAGACAATACAAAACTGTCAAAGTCACATGTACGTGATAAGCAAATATTAACTTTAAAGGGAAATTTCAAAGGTAAAGTTAGGTTGAGATTTAGTTAGCTGTCCTTATGGGTAGCACACTGCAGTTGAGAGCCAGGGATGTGGAGGCTGATTCACACACATTTCCCTGGAATCTAGGGAATCGGAGATAGTTGCACACGGTTCCACCAGTAATGGAGAAATTTCAAAGGCTGCGTGTACCTGCACATCAGGAAACCAGCTGGAAACGGAGACAAACTGGAATGCGCAAACCATAAAGTGTTGAAGGGCTGGGTCCGGGAACGGGAACCCTCACAAGAGACAGATAAACTATGTGCAAAATTAATAAATTAATTTAATAACTGTTGAGTGATGGAGAACAATGAAGCAACTGTAGTCTTACTCACCACAGAGGGTACAGACGAAAGTAGATACCGATGTACATGCTGATGTACTTGCAAAACAAACACCAACAAAAGCACACACCATAGAAGATAAGTGAAAATTTAAAAAAACTATTGAGAACTACACTGCTTCAACTGCAATGACTATAATTACATAAACAGAGCTCAAGTTCTGATGAACACAGCCATCAGAGCCAGGTGGCCACACGCCATCTTGACTCACTGGCTGTACAGAAAGTGCGTGAAGGAAAGCTCATGGAACACACGGAAGATAGAAACAAAATCTGAATGAAAAGCTTATAATTTTGAATATACATATTGCAGGCTGTCCAGAAAAGGTGAAGTACGCTCAAGCGCACAGAGGTGGGAGAACATAACACATGAATAGAAGACCATTTTTTATATGAAGTCACGCGTTGACTGCGTGATTATGCCCAGAAAACTGCAAGGGGCATCAACTGTAGCCAAGAAAGCGTGAAACGCGCTACAAGGAGGCGACAAGCTGAGGAATTCGCAATGCAGCAATAAGCATCCGGTCGCTACAGAAAGAAATCTCGTGAAACACCGGTCTGCAGGCGACTAACGAGATTAAAAACTTAACTTTCAAGGCACAGACCAAAACTGAATTGAAATCAAAGTAAAGAGAAAAATATGTAAACTGTAAAATAAAGACAAAGATTGATTAAATAAAATGAAATATGTAAATAATGTCCTATATACACTCTGATAAATAATTAAATCTACATATACAAAACATTTGATATGATGATTTATATCAAATAAATACCAGACTGGTAGAAGTCAATTAATAATCCAATAAATCTTAGATTGTTCAAATGGATATTAAATGCGTTATTGACTACATTAATTAAATACAAAAAGGTAATGAGACAATTAAAAATATTACTTGTAGTTGTTTTTATTAAATTAAATATTGAAATTGAGTTCTCAAAAGTATTTAAAAACAGTACAATAACAGTGATGCAACAGTTAAACGGTCATGACATATTTTAAAACAACACATTACAGTGTAAACCACAAAACATTTTAATATAGCTGACATTCAAATGGAATGACAGCATGAGCTACAGCTCCATATTCTTGTGCCAAAACCCTGTGCGTGAAGCTGCATGATCCTACTGCTCAAAAGAAAATACTCTTTTAATTTGTCAAGTCATGCATAATTCACAAAATGTAACCATGTGTGTAAACCGTGCAGTTACACCCTGTCTCAGCATTAGTTAACGTAACACAGGATTTTTGAGTTTGGAATGTCCAGTTGTGCAGGTCTGGGCCCACATTAGTAAAATAGATCCAATTCCCCCATCCCCTCAAAAAAGTGAAAATTTAAAATATATACTTATTAAGCATTTAGACAAATTTGCGTTTGTAGCTATAATGATGTGAAGGCATGCCATTTAACAGTAAATATGTTGTTTACAAATTTCAGTTAGAGATTTATTTTCTAACATTACGGTATTGGAAACAAATCTGTGCATCCGAGGTAAAGGACACTATGTATATTTGACAAAACTAAGGTTTTTACATTATCTTATTGTATTTTTAACGTTATTTCTGGGTTTCAAAGCACTCAATATGGAATAAAACGATTAAGCCAGTAGGAAAGGGCACTATGTGCCATCATGGTAAACAGCACTCCTGTAAATTTTCAGATTTGTGACAAAGTGACCTTTATATACTCATCACAAATGACAGATAATCCCATAGGTGCACTGGTACTGGAGCATAAGGAAAATTTCTCATCATTGCCTTTCTATATGCTAGCATCTTGCACACATGAAGAGTATGAAGGCAGGCAAGTCTGCACAGGCTATTCCCTACCTCACTCCAAGCAATTTACCCAGCAGATGCTTCAACTAAATACCACCTTTCGTCAGGTGTCTGGCTTGGGATTGTGAGAAGCATGAAGAATTGGGGCATAGGTGAACTCTGCTGCTGGCATTATGTGCCAAACATGTGCGTTGCAGAAGTTAACACAATCCTTTCACATTAAAATTTTAGTTTTATAAATTTAAAAAATTGCTAGAGAAAGCCAAACATCTCGACATCTTATGTTGCTATGTCACCCGTTTACATTGCTTTTTAAATGATATTGCTCCAAATTCTAAATTTCTCCACTACAGACCAACAAAAGTCAGTTCAGCTTTTTATTAGACAATGATAATGAACAAAACAATAAGTTCTTACAGTTAACTCTGTCTGAATTCCTACTCTTCTAATTAAAATAAGTTAGTATGCAACTATGTAAGTTTTTGAAGTTTTTATGGCAGTGCTGTAGTTTAATTACCTGTAAGATTGACTGTACTAGTATGTTGCCTATGCAAACAATAGAATATAAATATGGAATAAATACATAGGGGTGAATAAATTTTCTACCATTACAACCACACACATCTCTGCTATTTAATTTGATTACATTTCTAGTCTCATTTGTCATTGTTTTTTTTTCCCCTGTTTTGTGTCATTCCTGATCTGACTGACTGGATGATCTGATGCTTATTCTGTATTGTGTAGTGGTTAAATATTTATATATATATATATATATATATATA
>NQII01000004.1:1878190-1898549 GCA_002778355.1 Clitarchus hookeri | reverse complement strand
AAATTCAAGATTCAGTAATTGAGATTTTCCCCCCAGAACAAGGCTATAAACATTACTCAATCTTTGTTTCAGTCTTGTCACAATTGTTTATCATTATCAGTAACTTACTAAGATACAGGAAGTTATTTCGTGTAAATCTTATTAATACTTCCCAAATGTTGGGTGTAGCTAACTAACCTGTATTAAGTAAAAATATTTATTCATATTTTCATGTTTTGGTAATGTTGGTTAACAGTTTATAGAATATCTGGTCAATTCACATTTATTGATTACCTGTATAGTGATTCATTTTAAATTTCATATTAGAGTATATGGGTAAAGGAACATTGCTATCTTTGTCTGGAAAGTGAAGTAATTCAAAATTATATATATATATATATATATATATATATACTGCATATAAATATATACTGTATATAAATTTTAGCTGTTTGTTTATACTGCATAACATTTCTCACTCGTTCCACTCACTCAGCATTTCCAATGTATGTTATGTTTGCTAGAAATAGAAAGCTCATTTTGTTTCATACCATTTATATTTTGTATGTATAAAATTTTACCCAGAAATTTGTTTAAATTTATGTTAGGTTATTAAATTTGTAGTATTCCTCTATGTAAGTGAAAACTACCATTGCCTGTGTTAATTTAATGGCAACATGTAGACACTGCTGTTTAGTTGGAAATTCTGTTTTTCTTGTTGCATGCATTCAATCCCTGCAGGAGGATCCTGATATCCACAGCCAGCTAAGTGTAGAGGCCCACAATTTCATGTAGCTACTGTTTTTTTTGGCTCTGTTTTGCTTGATTCTCTCTTTATTTTGACATGTAAGTTCTGCAGTCTTTATTATAAAGAATGTACTTATTCAGATTGTAGTCATATGTGTTTCTTTTATTAATAAAGCTGATAATTTCTTCTTTCACTGTTTCTATTTACCAGGAAAACTATATATATTGTACAATATTTCTGGAACAATACATGGTGTGAGGATTATTATAAAAGAATATGTGCATCTTTATTTATTTCAGATAATTAAGTTTACAATGATCTAGCAATTTCTCATCATTTTTGTGCCTTTACCCACTTATTATTACTATTGTATAAACTGTATAAATATTATACCAACTTGTAAAATAATGTATTATATAAATAACTTAAACCAAAACAAGAATTCTTTGTATATTTATATGCTATATTAGTAGTCCCTGACAAATCCATCATTTCTAGAATTTTTTCTGTGTAAAAAGGTTTATCTGACAACAGGATCATAAATGTTTCATTTATTAGTTAATGATATGTCGAAAACTGTCTAGCCATTAAAAAAAGTCACAGTATTATTCAGTTCGTATTCTTTGGAATTATCACTATGTTATAGGTAGCCATTTTTCAAGATTAAAGTCTGCAAGCAAATGTTTTAAAATGTGATTTTAGTTTGGGAAAGTTATTCAAGAGTCTTGTGGTAAATTTAAAGTTCAGCCCAACTTTTTTGCATTATTTGTGTGATACTATATCAGATCTTAATTGATTAATGTATTTGCAGAAATAAATAATTTTATGCATAATTATTTAATGTATTATAAGTACTTGGGACATTTTACTATCTCTGGGTAAAAGTGACTGGTACTTGCCTACTGGTTGTAGTCACTGGACATTTTTTCTTTGTTGGCCTCTTTTTTTTACACATCTTGACACTGTGCAAATAAATGTAGCAGCGAGTATTGTAATTTGCTCTTTAACTGTAGTTTTCAAGTCTCTTTTTAAAAATTAAATAAGCAATAATGATTGTAAATATAAATCCTTGAACTTAAACATGTAATGGCATTAGAAGAAACAAACTCAATCTATTATAAATACACTGAATATATCATAATATTTTTTATGAATATATGCAATTTTGTAGAGAGGTAAGAAGTGTTAATCTTTAAGAGCAATGTAGATGTAATATTCAAAATAACCACAATTCAAATGTGAGAAAATTCTGTAAACGTTCAACTGTAAATAAGCTTTTATGTGCAAAAAATCCAATAATGCAGTTGCAGTTATAAACCCTTTCTTCACTTTAAAAAGTGTGCCCTTTTAACCTCACAATAATTACTACAGTTGTCAGTTAAGTTCTATTGAAATAGAACAACATTTTTAATATTTGTGTCAGTAATGGAATAGTTCCATTTTTTTTGGATTGAGAATGACAAAACTTAGCACAAAAAATACATTGTGCCATTAAAACAATATTATCAGTACCTTTGAAATTATGGAATTGGCTTACAGTGTTTGCTGATTATTGAATTGTGAGCTTCCTGCCTTACGCTCCAATACAGTGAGGGAAATTCCAAATAATGTTTGGTTAGCAATTGATGGTGAGGATTCAGTTTTCATATATTGTCTGTTACAAAGAAATCAAAAGTACTCCGTTCATCTCTAACAGCTAATGCATTAACTGCTTGTTTCATAAATTGTATGCCTCCTCTTCTCTTTCATCATGGATGCTTCTTTTAAGATTCCTGGATGTTCTAATTGGCTGCACGAAGTCTTGTTCATCTTGATGACTGATAGACAAATCCTCGGTAGTGTTTGTTACCTCCTCTACTGATTGGGATTGAGTCTCCTATAAGGAATTAACTATTGCAACTTTGACAATGTTAATTTAAGCAAATACTTATACATAGATAAGCCTGGACCGTATGGTGGATGCTCCAGTATGTCCCATTCCCAGCGCTCTAGTAGCTGCTGTAAACACACGACTGTGTGCAGTCTTGATTGTCATGCTTTTTGGTTCTTTCATACTTGTGTTAAAGTCCATTGTCTTATGAATTGAGTACAGGTGTTGGAAATTTTTAATTGATTACAAAGAAGAAAAGTCTTGTTAATACTGTAATGGTAAAATTTGCAGGTTTTAATTTTCATAGGCATTTTCTTACGTCTTGATGCACTTAAAGAGTTATTGGTATTTAAAGATAAGTAGTATACTATGTTGCTAATGTGAAGTTAATTAAGTGTTACTTGCTAATTAATGTGCATTCTTTCTTGTTATAAGGGTTGGGTGTTTTACGTATGTATGTAACATTTAGTAACTTTTCTTATGCATAATACACATGGATGTTCATATCACACAAATTAAATGTTCTTAACTCACTGTGATGCAATTTTGTAGTGCTCTTACAATTGCACACAGAATTTCAGGCAACATTGGTGAGATGAATTGCATGGATACTTTGAACGAGTACATTTAAGACGAAAATGCATCTCGTGTTGCTAAATATCTAAGCATTATTAATTATGTGATATTAGCTTATATTGCCTCTCTGAAGTGGGTGTTTTGTTTGGTAATATCTGGTTATATTATATGCAAAAAGGTGGTCAAAGTTTGCATGGAACATTCGCGTAAAGTTTTTGAAATTAGTTTATTCATCTTCTAGTAATTCAAGTAGAATTACATTATTTCATTGCTGTAAATAATCCCTTATCCACTTTGAACAACGTTTCCTTTTCGCACTTCCTAACACTAAATAAGCCACACTTATGCCCAGAAGTAAACTCGCATCTTCTTCAGACATGTTTTCTCTCCCCAAGGTGAAACAGATGCATCTTTGTCTCCACAGTCATGTAACAATAAGGTAGGAGGTACTGTCGTGTTCACTGCATATCTACAGGAACTGTCATATGTAAAAGATGAATTATCACTTTTTAAAGTACCAACAGGTCTAGCAGGAGACTGGGATGTCATGTGATGTTGTAGTGGAGGAACATTAACAAAGTAATTTTCTTGGAGCTGTGGCATTGCCTACATCACATTCTTTCATTTGCAATTACAGTAGTTACATCCATCACTCCTCACTGATTGCTTTCCATGGTAGGAGTTGTGGGCAACTGTAAAAACATGTCAATATTTACAGTCGGCAGTATTTTGTCAAAATTATAAATTTATAAACTGGAAATGGAATGTCTAGTGTGGACAGCAAGAGGCATTCAACAAACACATTCAACAAATGCTTGCATTTGATGAAAGTTGAATTGCAAATTGAAATGCACTTTAAATTGAGCTGATAAGCAGCAACAATGGGAGCATTCACACAAAAATTAACATTTTTGAAAATTGTGTGTACATCTGTTACTTGTATAAAATACCACAAAAGATTTAAGAACATGACAAGTTTAAGCTCTGTCAGTGTATTGTAAAAACATGATCATTGTTATCACTATTTTCTATTTTTGGGTTATATAGAAAGTCATAGCTTTGGGAGTAAATAGTGCATTAAGAATAATTAGTAGAATCACTGTCTTGAAAGTTTATAGCACAGCATTGGAAGGGTGAATAAAATCCTATTATTGAAATGATAGAGAAATTTTCACAGCACTTTGCAGGCATCAACATTAGAGTACAAAGCAAGCTATATATAAGCTGCATAAAAAATAGTAACTCTACATATAGTTTATCTGATAATATATAGATGTTGCATATGGGTGTTATTTTAACATTTTGTTATACTGATTTACATTTATAGTTCAACTTTACATAAAAATTGTGAAAATTTTAATTTTTTCATGACTTTTACAATAGGAATGGAATTTGACACACATTTTAAATATTTTTTGTCTACTTGATTTAACCACATGTTGTTTATGGCCTGTCAACAAAATTTCTCTATAATTTATTTTAAAAATAGTAATAGAATTCATGTTTTTAAAGTTGGTAGACAACTTGTTCCAGACATGACTGGCTGTGTAGCTAAATGATTGCTTAAATTGTGCGCTGATGTGATGTGGTATTTGGACGTTCATTTTATGCCTGGTATTAGGGGTGAGTGGAGAAATTTTGGCAGCTCTTAACATTGAGATCGAGAGCTGACTGGTATTAGGTATGGAGATAATTTAGTTGAATTAGTTTGGATAAGAACTGCAGACTATTGTTGAAAATAATTGATTTAAGTTGTGTGGCAAGTTATGATGTTGCCTGTTTTCCATGTTCACCCAACCACTTTTTGCTAATGGCTCTGTAATGTGGCTTCTTGTTTTAGATTATAAATGTACCTTATACATGTGTTTGTAGATTTTGCACATTGTATTGCAACAAGTCATGTATATTACAAAACATGCCATTACAGTAGTTGAAAGGGAATAAAATAAAACAAGTCTATTTCAAAGCTTTAGTTTTAGATGAGGTGGTAGAATACTTTAAAATTTATGAAGGTGTTTGAGTTTATAGTAGCCAAATTGAAGAAAAGATGAAATGTGTTTGTTCCAGGAGAGATTTTAATTGAAAATAACTCCCAAGGTTTTGGTATTTTTTGCATTTGGAGATTACACTTCCAAATTTGGCAGTTGCGAATTTTTTTTGTATTTTGTTTGTACTGATGATTATATTTACATTCACTTGCATTTAACTTAAATTTATTTTTAATACACATTTTGTGTAAATGCTCTATATCTTAGTTAATTTTTCTATTGTGCTTTGGATTTCACTGGAGTCAGTTTTAATATATATCTGTGTATCATCAGCCTACTGATGACATGATGTGAGTTTCAAACACTTAAGAGAATTTTTGGTTCCGCATAGCTCTCTTAATAATTACTTAAGAGAAAAGTGGTACATAAGTTTTCTTTGTATATTTTTGTAAGAAATAATCTGCTGGAATTTGTTGGTGTTGTTCACATACACACTGTAAACAAATAATAAATAAACCCATATGTGATATTCATGTTTAATAATTGATACCTAATGCTATAAAAGCAAAATTGTTCAGTAGAACCAAGATTCTGATTTAAATTTAAGCTCAAACTCATCTGTTTTTACACTTATAAATTTGAGTATCAGGCAAAATATTTTCTATGCCTTGTCTTAGTATTTAGTATATAATCATTTATGTATTAAGTTGTTTGTTTGATTTTTGGATAGTGTTTACATGTTGAATTAGTGTAACATAAGTTATGTCCACACTTGTGTGCTTTTGTCTTCAACTTTTAATTCAATGTGCTTCACACCTGGAAACTTTGCTCTAAAAAGGTATTGAAATATTACAGAATTAAATTAAAAGTCTAGTTATGAAATGTTTTTAATTAAAAATATCAGAAAGTTCTTGTGATTCAGTATCAGCTTGATGAATAGTTATTTGTATAACTGAGCTCTTACTCTTCTGGAAATGTGGTTGATAATATCATCCTCTTCATTACGTAAATGGGGGTTGCCACACTAAGTTTGTATGAAACTTTGTAACAGTAAGCTGTAAATGATTTGTTAAGAGAAATTATGAAGTAGCACCTCTAAATTATCTAAATGTTTGCTTTGTCGGAACGCACTCAGGTGAACCGTTCTCGAGAAATCCATGTGGAAATTTCAAACAGAAGTTTAGTGATTGAGGGTCTTCAGTAGTCAGTTTTACTTAAAACTTATATTCAGGTGTTGAAATGAATTCGTAATGGTACAAGTAATCCCTGTACTCACTTATAATAATTTTTGATCACAGAGTATATATTATCATGGAGAATGATTGCATTGTTCAGATGATCAGGACTTTTCTCCTTAATGGCATGACATCTTGACTCTATAGGAAATTGCTGTAGTAGGTATATGGAACAAAGGGACTTACAAGCACTTCCTGGCAACATATGCAACAAAGATCATCAACTTCACAGGGGAAATGTTTTGATGAATCTTATGCCTTCATGGTTATTGTGCATATTGCCACTGTGTGGACTGACATCTACATTGCGGTTCATAAGCCTTGACCCAAAATTCATCCATGGTGATGATTTTCAACAGAAAGTGGGTCTTCTTCCTACTGGTAGCATGACAGGTGGTTACAGCATGTTGCATACAGTACCCACTTTTGAACTTCAGTGAGTGCATAACAGGTGGTCACAGCATTTTGCATACAGTGCCCACTTTTGAACTTCAGTGAGTGCATGTGGCGCCCATTTTGATGTAAATTTATTTAGATAAAGGTCATCACACAGCTGTCTGTGGATGGTTTGTTTCTCAATGCTGCTTTCTGCCTTTAACTCAGCAGCATCCATCTTCTCTTCTGCACAGCCACAGGTTGTTCTGACTGTTGCTGGACACTACAGTTTGGTATGAATGAGCTTTATTCCCCACAGTTTCACCAGCTCTGTGGCATTCTCTGGAATCTCTCTTCTGTAGAACTGCTATTGTGAGATCAGAGTGCTGTTCAAATTGCATCACATCCATTCAGCATGGCAGTCAACTCACAACTGAATTAAAGTCTCTCTGTGCAATAACCCTCCATCACACTGCCATCTAGTGATGAAATTTCATATAATGAATGCCAGGTTCACCAGAAACGTACATCTTTTTATTCCATTGTAGTAATTTTGAACAAAAAAATAGTTGCTGTTACTTATGCCCCAATCCTCGTACAGGATGGACATGTCGTCCAGTGATTTTAAATGATCCGTGCTCCTGAAGAATTTATAGTGACTGGTCATGCAAATTTATTCCTATATTCATGTGAATGAGTCAGATAGTTTTATTTACCAGAGAAGTATCTTATATTAGGAAAGACATGTGAGGAATTTAAACATATTACTGACTTATACTTAGAGGTTTTAGAAGTTGTGTATTTTATTAATCCTATATTAAATTTAAACTGTGAAGTAGCACTGCAAATTGCCAAGATGCTGGGTATTCTTCGTAAAAAAAAAAAAATATTAGGTGCAAATTATATGTACATTTTCTTTTGAATAGATGTAAAGTATAAGCTGCCAGAAATTTCCCTGCCTTTTTTTTCCTTTACACTAGTTCCTCATACCTCTCATCATTCAATGTGTGATGCCAGCCTTGACCTCACATATACTTGTGGTGTTTCACAGCGAATAGGGTAGGGGACAGTATGCACATATTAGCCCTTATTCACATTATTTTCATGCTCACAGTGCCAGCATATAGAGAGTTTAAATCAAATATATTCTCTTTCCCTCTCACATATAAGTATCATATTTCTTGGACCACAGCACTATCATATATTATAGAGGGAGTAGGGAATTAGTGTGAGCTCTGCTGTTTCATAAGATTACATGATCTCTTCATCATAAAAATGGTATACTAAGGTAAATGGCAACTCTAGGCTACAATAGCAAAGAGTCTAGTAAACACTGGTCAACAATTTTCCGGGTAAGGCAAAGTTGGCTGTTAGTATAAATGGTTTGCCAAATTATGACAAAAGTTCTTTGGAGCATTGTAAACCTGCCAGTTAAAATTAAATATGTTATTCTTGCATGTTAATATTGTGATAAAAATTGCTGTTCACTTGTTTTTTAGTTAATGGGTTAATTTATATGGTTAACAAACATGTTTCACAAAGCTATTCTAAGTGTCACTTTAGCAGATTTCTTGTGTAAAATTTCTCTACCAGAGCAGTTTTAGGAAAAATTGTATCTATTGAAAGTAAAACATTCCACTCCCAAACTTTCAATTAAAGAACAAACTAAAATTGCACATTTACATAAAAATGTTATGTCATTAAGTACAATGTGTGATTAGTATGCTATAGTATGTTTTGGCACACAGAATCTGACACAGGATTCACAAATTGGACAAAGGATGCAGGGGTTTGGAGTAGGAGCTGTCTGCCATCATGCTTAATGTCACAACCAAGGACTCTTGCTAGGTGGCCATGTTGGATGTTTTTAACGTATTTATTTACCTTCTCCCTTCTCTCCCAGCAACACACAACCTAAAAAATTAAAGGAAATTGGGGTAAAAGCCACCCCCCTTTTTTTTTCAATAAAAATTTTATTTCAGTAAAAAAATTTAAAAAAAAACTACTTGCTTGCCACTTTGGATTGTTAATAATTATATATATTTTCTCAAAAAAATAAATGATGAATGTCGCTGCAGTGATCCCTGTATTAGTGTAAGTTTTTTAAATAGTGCATTTAGCAGACTGGGAGTTGCATCTATAAAGGCTGTTTCAGTCATCAGTATACACACGGAAGAGAGCAGATGCTGGCTAGAGCAATGTAGTGAGTCCAGGGACTAAAGTGTCTATCTTTGAGAGAGTACTCAGGTTCACAGCAGGTGTGATGTAAACAGCCATCCCATTACTGTTATGGATGAGTGCTAGGGTTTCTGCATTGTTGTAAATTTACTAGCATTATAACAACGAAGTGGTTATCTGAGTCTGTGCTCTGTCACATGCATTCCGTGCTTGTGCAGAGATTGTCTCAGTTGATTATCGCGTTGGCAAGCTTAGAGTTGCACTGTGCAAATGACGCCTCTGAATTACGTGCACACCACTGTGTGGCTGAAGGTGCTTGTCAGCAGCACCGTCAGCTCTTACATCACACTGCTGTAACAGTGTGCACTGTGCTACTGCTTGGCCGAGGGTGCTTATCAGCGGTGCTGTCAGCTCTGCGTATACACTAGCCAAGCACTGCTCTGAACTTACACCGCGGTACAGCTTGGCAGAAGGGTAGAGGATAGCGTTTGTCGCAGCTCTCCGAAACAAAAAATATTAGCACATTTTCCTTGAAAGATACCTAGCTGCCAGTCTTGTGCAGAAGTATGCGAATGAGAAGATTAGAGATACTGCATTTCCCTGCCCCCAGACTTGCTGACCAATAATATTGCTCCACGTGTGCACAGAACTATGTTCCTATGTATCAGTCCACACAGGAAAAACACTGCATGTTCCACTTACCTGAGACACCCAGTAATCAAACTATTTTCGTAGGTGTCAATCCGCTGGAAGATCCCCCACCCCACACATTGTACAATAAAATTAATCCTTCCGTGTGCCTATCTATTTTCCTATATATCAGTCTGCTGCCAGATAGTATAAACTGGCCAAATCTGCCTATCTGCCTGACTTTCCACTATTTTGGTACCTCCGCTCAAGCGCAACACTTGTCATACAGTGCATCTTTGGGTTCTTCAGACCTTCACATCTATATTTTCTTACTGGTAAGTAGCATTTTTGAATTTATACACATGCTAAATGTGTTTGTGCTGCATGTTTATTTTTATAATAACTTGACAAAATCAATTGCTTTTAATGTGGCTTCTGCTGAGAAATACTAGCCTCCATATTTTAAAAATATTAAGTTGCAGGAACACAAATAAATGCAACATTTGGTGTACATAAATACAGCGACTTCATGCATAATATTTATTTTAAAATGCTTTTCAAGCGCCAGGTAGACAGGCCACTTAGTATGTTATCACACCTCATGTGTCTGATGCGCAGAGAATAAAAGACCTTTTTTCAGCCTCATTCAGGTGGTCGGAAATTGCTTTTATAGTGTGTGATATGTCTCGAAAAGTCCTCGACCACCTTCGTCCGTAGTGTATATAATGTACATAAATACAGCATCGTCATACATAATATTTATTTTCAAGTACATTACAACGCAGTTCAAGCATCAGGTATGTGGACCACATAATATGTTAAAATGCCTCATGTGTCTGGTGCACAGCGAATAAAATTCCATTTTTAAGCTAAGTTCGAGAGATCAGAAATTGTTTTTATACTGTATTATATACCTCAAAGTCATTATCCACCTTTGCCCATTGGCCCATTGTGTGTGTGCATGATGTATATAAATATTACGATGTTACATATAACAATTTATTCTCGAACAGAATATAATATTAGCAATCTCATGTATAATAATTTATTTTCAAACATATCTTAATATTCATTGCAAAAATACAGATGAAATGGGGAAAAAGTTATGCATGATATAAGACAGGTGTTACATAATAAAACATATGCTCCATTATACCTCCAGGCTGTACAATGTGACTCAAAACTCCTGCCTTGTAAATGTTGTTTAAACCTTGGCATATTTTCAACACCAGCATATAGTCTTAAGGAAATGTATTTTACAGGATAAAAATTCCGTTTTAAGAATTAATGTTTCATGTTTTCAAGCAGATAAGCAGTCCACGATCTTGTGAAAGTCTTTAGACGACACAAGTGTAGCTCAATGCTTACTACCACATGACTGTACATAGCGCAGGCAATGAATCTTGTTATGTAATGTATCCACTAAACATTAATAATGCTTGATACAAATATTATGGAAGAAAGGCGTAGTAATAATAATATTTTAGAATGGGACAAAGAGCACTATTGTAGTCAGTATGCAGAACAACCCAGATTTATACTGTGTAATTGGAGTTTCATATTACGAAATATATTACTTGGCCAAGTCCCAAGCAGAATACCGTTAAATAATTTTGGTGAACGCACTTTTATACACTGCTTGCATCATTGATATATTATTGCATTAATTGGTATTTGCCGCAGTTGCTAGACATGGTGGAAGTTGCAGAACCATATAAACCATTTTATTTCATGTTAAATTTGAAAGGTCTCTGTACGTACTCCTTGGAGGCTTCGACTTACCTCCCTCCACAGTGTACTGGGCTTTATTCACAGTGGAGTAGTCATGAACTTTTGTCATAACAAATGGCCAGTGATTTTTCTCATGTGCCCCACAACATAATGTTTTTAAATTTATAGATATCGAACTCTCCAATAACTTAAAAGCCATGGTGGCGCTGTGGCCAGGCTTCCATTGTTGCGCACCGTATCTCAATTCCTCGTGGGGTTGTCCTTGATTATTTTCCATCCCCCCTATCCATTCATTTGGTGATTTTTCACGAATTTCAATTCCGTGCCATGGTAAATGTTGTAAGGTTTTTGTCATGTTAAACACGACTTGCATTTACTGAATAAAACTTGTGTGTTTATGCAGATTCCCTCCTGGTTATTCAATTTCGAGCAGCTATTGTGCATTTTGTTGGTATACCTTGCAGAGACGTCTAGCATTTGCAGTGTTTAACATCATAGTCCATCTGTTTCGTCTGGTAAGGTGGTAGAAATAAAATCAATGCTAGCACGACTACTTAACACAATTAAATAATATTCTTATAAATCAATTCTTATGCCACTATGATCAGTTATTACAAATTATAAAAAAATTACAGTTTGGGTTAGTGACAAGTGTTTACCTTGCCAATATGACAGGTTTTGTATTCAAAAACAATATGACCACACAATCACAAAGTTAAATTGTAAATGTTTTTCTAAAGTCCACCAATTGTTTGTAGAGTGATATTCTGTGAAAACAAGACTGTAGTTTGTACAGTGTCAAATTAGGCATGCAATGAAATGTTTTTGTCTGCTATTTCCATATTTAAACGAACGGAAATATTACGTTTTTACTGGACGAAGTGATAGTATGCTAGTGGTAAAATTAATTTTGCAGGACAGATATGCCATGTACAGATTTTAATCATATTAAAATTGTAGTTGGCGTGAGGCCAATTTATTGCTGTGGTAAAATTCATTTTCTAAGGTAGCAGAGTTTCATGTACACTTCCCCTCCACATATTTTATGAGAACTTATATTATGTATGATATAAAAAAATATTGATGCATACTGTGCTTGTGTGTTACAGGTTTTGCTGAGCCATTGGTAACATCATGGCATACAACAGAGCATCGTCCTATTTTCTTTCTCTTGCTTCCTCTTTTTCTAGCATTGGTTCAGTGTCACCTTCAGTTTTTATGTGCAGGTTCTGTAATAAGCTGTTTAGTCTCCGCCACATTGGGCTATGCCATGAGCACCAGTGCCCACACAATCCCCTGGAGGAGGATAAACATATATGCAACAGTTGTGGAGCGACAGTAAGTTGCAAAGATGATATTAGTGCACACCTAAAATCCTGCTCGGGTAGTGTTCAGCAGAGTTTTATTATACATCTTTTGTGCAGTCAGATACTGCACTTCAGTACAAGGCAAACTGTCAATTTAACTCAGATAAACAATTGTACACATGTAAAGCATGCAACAAAGATTCCACAAGGGCAAACACACTTTCAAATCATGCTGCAAAATGTAAAGGTCCCCATTGCTCATCTCCCCACCAAGCGCCTACGACTTGAACAGCCTATAGTCCTAGTTCCTGTTACAGGTACATTAAGGTTGCAAATTGTTTGCTGGCTTAGGGGACATTGATGCATATGGATTTGTCGAGGCCGAAACAACATTCAGGTTGAATTTTAAAATGTATTCAAACCAACACTGGCACAACAAAGGACATTTCCAAATACTTGTCCAAGATGAAAAATAATTTAATTAGTCAGCTAGCATGCAAAGTATGAGAACACAGCAGAACACAGTTCAACTTGTGGCTGGAATGTGAGATTACATCAAACTAGTGCCATTCGATGAGGGGGAAGATAAGAGGGTGTTCAAAACAAAAACATTTCTGTATACAGGGTTAGCAGTATTGAAGAAGCCATCGCCAATAGTATTGAGAGACTGTGTTATGAAGAACAGGTATACAAAGAAAGGGGTTCGGGCTGGAGTTTGTTGTTTGTCAGTCACCTGCAGCTTTGCATTAATAAACTAGATTCCCTCTTTGTCCCATAATACATTGGTTTGCCTGCTGCCAAAAAAAAGCATTAGTTAATAAACCCACAGAATCATGAGGACCATATGTGTTTAAGTAAAGCCTGCTTGCCAAATATGTTGAAGGCAACAATATGACAATTTTTCAAGACTGGTGTGATCCTAGTTGATGTCTCACAAGGAGGAAATTCACACTAGCAAGAGGTGTTTCACCTATTTTGATGACAAGCCAAAAACTGGGATAGCAGTGCCTACAGCAGCACAAGCAGTATTGCAGCAGCCATGCACCAGTGCGTGCCGAGATGCCTAAGACAGGGCAAAATGCCAGGTTGCCTGTTTGGAAATTAAAATTACTGCAATAATATTTAAGAGCCTGAAATGAATGGCCCAAGCAAGCCGATGACATACCTACAGTACCTCAACATGAATTACTTGCATGGATGGGCCATGAATTTTCTGCTCCCAGTACGCAATTTTAGGTGGGTAGAGAACATAAACATCAATGTCATGTCTGTGCCGAATGATGCTGATGAAGGCTATATTCTTGAAGTCGACATAGAGTATCCCACAGCCATGCACGAGACGCATAAAGACCTGCCTTTCCTGCCCACCAACCAGTGTCCCCCCGGCTCCAAGCATCCGAAACCAACAACAACGCTCGAAGACAAAAAGTACTGCATCACTCAGTACCACCACGTAAAACAAGCTGCATCTCACAGATTAAAAATGAGGAAAATTTATTGTATACTGGAATTCAAATGAAGTCCCTGGCTGAAGTTTTACTTAGATCCCAACACAGCAAAATTCAAGTGGCCCAAAGCCATTTCAAAACTGAATTATTTAAATAAGTAACTAACAGTACTTTGAGAAAACCTATGGAAAATAAGAGAAAATGGCTATAACTTGAACTGGTGTGCAACGAGAAGGGTATCAAGAAACTGGTATCTAAGACCACATTGCTCAACTGCACAATTTAAGTATGAGAATCTACCACTCATGCATTAAAAAAATCAAGAAATCCTATTTGACAAGCCTATTTATGCAGGGTTTTCTGTCCTCGACCTGTCTAAAATTCTAATGTAAAAATTTCATTATGACATGTTGCCAAGGTACCAGTGAATCCTGGAGCTCCTTTATATGGACACAGACAGCTTCATCTATGAGATACACACCCCAACATTTATGATGATTTGGCCAGTGACCAATGTTTTAAAAACTAATTTGACACCAGCGCTTACCCTACATGCACCCCTGCTACTCGGAAAAAATAATAAAGTTGTCGGTAAATTCAAAGACATGTGGTGGGGACGTCATGACAGAATTTCTGGCACTACAGGCAAAACTTTATTCATACAAAAGCAGTGGAAAAGTCATGAAACGTGCAAAAGGCATATAAAAGTATGTAGCCAAAAATTTAATTAAATTTGAAGACTTAATTTCTGTTCTGGAGCAACATTATATGATGAGGGTAAATGTTTGTACAGTATGGTCGAATCAGCACGAACTATATTCAGAGTGTATAAATAAATTGGTCTTATCATGGACAGATAACAAGAAGTAAGTAATGGAATATGGCATACATACACTACCCTAGTCGATGGCGATACATAATTTTTGAACTATCATGTGCTGCAATACACTGTAGCCCAAGCAAGAGTATGCATATATTTTCTGGTGTGCCATAAACAAATCCTAATGGTATGCTGTGGCCCACTCAAGAGGATGCATATCTTGTATTCACTATTTTTTGCACATTGTATATACCATTCTTTTTTCTGTACTGGTGTAAGTTTTGTGGGTTTTACATTTACTGCATTGTCTTCAAAAAATTTCGGCATTGTACATAAGGCTTTTATGGATTGCAGGTATTTTTGCAAGTCTTTTGTGTTCTGTTTTCACATTTTTTCTGTATCAGTATAATTTTTGTGGTTTGCAAGTTTACTGCATTGGCATCTCCTGTACATAGTTGGATGACATACTCTTCCCTGTGAATATACTGGAAGAAATGACATTGGAAAGGGGACTGGTCGTGTTCTAAATAACATTTCTTTTCCTGAGTGTGGGTGTATGAGGTCAGGCTGCAAGGGCAGTTCCTTGCCTTAGGGATGTAAAATCAGAAGTAATTTCACTTTCTCCTCATTCCCAGAAAAAACTACAAAAAAATGAATTTAATATTGACATTGATGAATAGGCAATGTAGTTATGTATCAGTCAGGTGATAAATTGAGAGACAATGAATCATGTCATCATTTCTTTACTTTATTAATGTGATATGCCTGTCATTTTACGTCCACAATGTTTCATAAATAGGATTTGGAGCCTATGTTTTTGTCCTCCACCCATGAGCTACAGACACTTCTAAGGGTGTTCAACATATGTCCTCACTGGAATTGTGAAGGTAAAATGGCAGCTATATCATAAGCACATAAAATAATGGAAGCGACATAGATCTTATTACTCCTTCTCTCTCTTTATCATTCCTGTATTATTTTTCTCTCTTCTGTTCTGTACTAGTTTCACAGTTATCTTATTATCTTTCTATATATCTCCCCTCTCCATCCGAGATGGAGAGGGGAGATATACACTGAAGAACATGAATGGCAAAAATATATTGTGTGTGATGTATACAAAAATGTTGTACTGAATATATATTAAAAATCTCTTTGATTAAATGTTTTATTTCCAAGATATATACCTTTTCCACATAAAAAAATCTTAAAAAATTATATTATTATTGCTGCCTGAAGCTTATGGCACACTTTCACTAATGGGTTTTGTTTTTAAAATATTTTCATATTTTAAAAGCAATAAATATAATTACAACCACCATCAATACTACTTAAACTTTTTCAAATAAAATCATAAAAAGTTATTAAAGTATTAATTAATTAAAAATCAATTAATGTTGATAATTTATAATTTTTGAAAAACCTTTTGAAATAAATGTATTAAAATTATTTGTGGTTATTAAAAAACATTTTTGGGGTAGATAATTTTTTTCCCATTAAAAATTAGTTAAAAACTTTAACCATATTGAAAAAAAAAAAAAAGAGTAAGGGGAGAGAAATAAAACGTACAAACACATTTTCATACATTATTTATTTATTACACAGTCAATACAGAACAGAAATATGGGACATTTACTTATTTATTTTTATTTCTTTCCAAAATTCAAGTCAATATAGGTGTAATTGTAATTATTTTCTGTCTCTGGTTAACCAAAATCAATGTACAGTTTGCACTACCTTAGTACACTATCATGAGCAAGGCTAAGCATTTGTGAATGAGGGTAAGTATCATCATCTTGTGAAAGGCAGCACCAATCTTAGGATCATAGTGATGTCTGTCGTTTCGACAACACACACCATCGGTCCCCGTTTGGTCATCCACCACATTGTCTTTGCACTGCAGATCTTGCTTCTCAACAGATGGTTTAGTGATTTCTGCCTCGCCAATGGCAGGACTGCCATCAATGCCCGTGAACAGTTGGTCTGGCAGTGTTGAAACCAGTATCAGCAATTGCAGGAATACATGTTGCTGGGTGCCGACAGCATCGGCGAGTTGGAGCCGGTTTGTCTCTGGAGCCTGAGGCTGAACCATTGAGACCATCCGTGGTGGATACTGACAAGAGTGCCTGGTGCCAATGGTGTACTCACCAGTATCTGATTTTCTGGGTGGAGGCATAGCTGGACTTAGGATGACAGTGGACCGATGGTATGTGCCCTGCCTGGAGCAACTCCATGATGCAGTTCAGTGCATGGATGGCAGCATGAGGTAGACTATTCTGGGCCGGGGTAATGATTTGGTCCACAGTGAAGGGCAGCTGCGTCTGCGGCATCCTGTGGAACATGACGCAGGGCGAAGATCCTGGACAGTCTACTTGAATCTGAAATTGCTTGTAGGCAGCTGGAAAATGAGAAAAATACCATTGCTGCATGCCGCTACCATCGCAGGTGTAGGTGTGCAACTAGCAATCTTCTGTGATGAAACTATATTCCACACTTCTGTAGTCTGGCTTGACACTTTTGCAATTGTTCGTAGTACAGGTGACGAACGGACCTCTTCACTTCAACTAAATAAGCATGTCATTTGATTCAACTTACATAATATGGATGCCAATCAGGTGTGCCACCATATGAAAAACTAAATTATTTTTGTATCTCAAAGCCAATTTGGGTAACTTCGTTTCTCTTTGTAGACCATTGATTCCCGGTTCAGGGACGAGGCACACCATTTGTGCAACAGCTGCACATTCCTCTACACACGTGTCCAGTCAGGTTCTAATGTTGCAGACATGTCGCTGTTGGTTGTCTAAAATTTTCATGAGCTTGCACAGCAAAGGACAGCCAGACTTAAACTGCACATATATGATATCCACTTCATCTTTGCACAAGTTGCTCAGCCATTTTTCTGCTTGGGCCCTGCCACGTAAATTAGTCCTCTTAGGTACTGCATCAGAAAGTCGTGCAGCATGTTTCCCACTTGATGGTAATGAATCTTGCCTTCGTCCTACTCCAGTCCATGGTAGTACTTGGTCATCCAGTTCTTCTTGCTCTTCTCATCCAAGAATTTCCATGACTAAGGGAGGTGGAAGGAGAGAGTGTCTCTCGCCATTGTTGTTGTAGGGCACTGCAATATCTTTGAGCACATTGCCGTTCTGGCTTTGGATTTCTTGCAGATTACAATACATAAAGACAGATGCAAACTGAGGTACGAAGCGGAGACTGTTCTGTTTATATATGCTTAGTTTACCATGTTCACCAGCCCTGAGAAGCAGTCGTAGCTGTCTACTCTGTAGTGCAAAATCAAGCAGCATGCTGCAGTGTTTGTAGGCATGTTTTCCTTGGAATTGATTTCTATATGACAGTCCACCACACTGTTTTGAATTTGCTCATTTTGTTAGGACATATCAAAGACCATCAATGTTGCAGTTTTACTGAATTTTGGGGACTCAGGATGGGGTAGGATTCCTGCCCATAGTAGGCAGCTTGAAACTGCAATTACAAATAATACTGCAACTTAAACCCTTCTTGGTCAAAGTTGGTGTTCAAATCCACATACTGACAGCTTTTGCTATTCAAAAATATTTTTACGTTCTGAACTTTGCAGTGGTTGATAGTTAAATTTGTTAGCCAAGATGTGCTGCTTGTTCATTGCAGTGGTTGGTGGTTAAATTTGTTAGCTAAGATGATGTGCTGCTTGTTCATTTGAAATGCCACTATGATGTATCAGGGGTTTTTCCGTGCTGAAAGACGTCTTCATGACCCAGTAGTTTCATGTGGTGGACTATAAGACCGGGAAGGTAACCAAACTCCAGCTTGTGAAGGATGTGATGTTGATTTTTTTTTTTCGACGTAGTTCAGTAGCTTCACGCCTTTCCAGGTGCTCGGAGTCATGGTGGAATGAACCATTTAGGGTTACTGCAACAGGCTACAGGTTTTCTCTGGCTTCCAACACTGCATAAAAATGTGATGTTGCCAGCATTATCACCAGTTCTTGTTTGGCAGCTATTATTAACTTCCTGTAATCTTCTGTGAACCCTAGTATCATCTATAGTGGCACACTGATTAAACTTGCCTTCTGCGAAGATGGGAGCTTACAGCCATCTTCCACTCCCCAACCTGCTATGATTACAATGTTGAGATTATTCTGCATGAGTGAGAAGTAGTTTATGGTGATGGTTATACGCACATCCTGCATTTTGTCTAGGGTGTTGCTGTTCAGTTAGTACAGTACCCGCTTGAAAAGGTCTAGTACCATTGAAAATGAACATGGTCATCATGGGGTGAGTCCTGTCCTCTTTCGTGAGCATACAGTGTATATGCAGGAAGGATTGTGAAATAAGAGTGTAGAGTGTATATATCTTGCCGCTGTATCAAGATGTAAACTCTTTCCCGAGGGCATAAGGGCCAGTCAGATATAGCTGGTAGCTGTGTAGCTCAAACTTGTCGGTGTTGGGGCTGCAGTGGCTAAGCGGTTAGCCTGCTCGCCTCCCACAAAGGCGAACCGGGTTCAATCCCTGACTGGGTTACTCTGGATTTTCACATGTGGGAATTGTGCCGGACAATGCCGCTGGTTGGTTGGTTTTGTCAGGGATCTCCCGTTTCCCCAGCCCCTTAATTCCAATGCTGCTCCATACTAGGCTGGATATAAATGTGAAATCAAGGTGGAAGAACCTAAAAGGAAAAGAAGTCTTAGAACCACCTGAATAGTAAAGGGACATTACTAGTGATGAAGACAAAGTGCTCCTCATCTATTTTCTGTGCATGCTAAAACATAAACAAACAATAGGACCCAAAGTGGGTGCTCTGGTTGGCCGCTAAATCGCTACCTACTCCGATGGGAATGGCGATAAGATGTATGGCTTATGAAACCACGACGATAAATTGTTTCTCGGAAACAAGGAGGTATTGTATAGATGTGTGATGCAGTGTAAGATGAAAATGACACAAGGGTTGTGCGAACTTGTGTTTTGTAGATTTCCTGTACACTACACCAAATTGGATTTGCACAAGTACCGTCACCTGTTACATACCTGTCATACTAATTATGTGAATGATAACCCTGCAATGCACTGACTTAAAGATAGATACATCACATGCAAAATTTGGCATTACCACAGGACTGTTTCCATGATTTGCCAAAGCCATTAGATCAGGTTGACTTCAAACACAAGATAGACTACATGTCATCACCTCGTGCATCGAAGGTCATGGTGGTGCAATGGGAGTACCTGTGACATGCGTCAACCAACTGCTGCTAGTGACAGTGGTGGTCTGTGTGGAGCAGTCCTTGAGTGCGGGAAGCCTATTGTTGCATGTTGTCGATGTGAGCAGGAGCCAGGTGGTGTTGATGTTGCATCAGAGACTTGATGTGATTGGCTGCATAAGGTCGGCAGTTGCCTGGTCTATGGAGCCGTTCATGTTTTTTCACTGTGCGGACCCTTCGGTGGTGGTGGTGGTGGCGGTGGCGGTGGCGGTGGCGG